>OZ024748.1:58769787-58787287 GCA_964016885.1 Eledone cirrhosa
TTTATGGTCTGAGTTCAAATCCCGCCGAGGTTAACTTTGCCTTTCATGCTGACGAGTTCGATAACATAAAGTACCTGTAATGCACTGGGATAATGGCTGGCCTTGTGCCAAAAGTAGAAACAATCATTACACCGAGGCCGGTGGATTGGCAGTATCGCTAGAGGGTCAGACGCCAGGCTTTGCAGCATAGAGTTACGGCCCGTTAAGGTCTACGTTCAAATCCCGCTGAGGTTACCTTTGCCTTTAATGCTTACGAGGTCGATAAAATAACGTACCAGTAATGCACTGGGGTAATTTCTGGCCTTTTGCCAAAAGTAGAAACACTCATTACACCTTGTTTTCGGAAGCACCATCCTGCCTTTCTTTCACATCCTAGCGTCTCTTTTATTCAAGACAACACAACTACTAAGTTTTGAAAATAAAGGGTGTCCCAAAAAATGTATACATACTTTGATTAGCTGTGCAGGCAATGTTTATTAGAATTATGTTGAAATGTGTATACATTTTGTAGATCACACTGTAGATTTATATATCTAAATATTTCTGCTCCTAACAGTGGGTTTCTGCAATGACACCGCTTCACCACTCATCCACAATAATTACAAACTATTTATTTTTGTTACTAGGGCGGTGAATTGGCAGTATCAGTAGAGGGTTGGATGCCATGCTTTCTAGCATAGTTACGTCCCTTTACGTTCTGAGTTTAAATCCCGCCGAGGTTAACTTTGCCTTTCATCCTTACGGGGGTGGATAAAATAAAGTACCAGTAATATACTGAGTAATTGCTAGCCTTGTGCCTAAAGTAGAAACAATTATTTTTGTTATAAAATCTAAGTTTGCTTTATATTTATATTCCTTGAGATTAACTCTCCAAATAACAAATGAAATATTGAGCTCTGCAATGCGTTTTTAGATATGGTAAGGATAGTAAGGAGGCAGAAATACTAGCAGGATTTTTTTAATGAACTTCTGATAATTAACTGTATATTTATGTCATAGGGCTTTTTCAATCAACGATTTTTTTCTATATATCTAACCTCTCTCTCTCTCTCACACCACACACACACACAAGCAGGCACGCGATGTTTCCTTCGTTTAAGTGAATGTGTTAACTCTGATAGAGGATTCTTTTGCTGCATCATTGAGTGCTTAGGGACTACCTCAAATACTTCGACTGTGTTGTCATTTTGCAGTTTCACCTTCGATGTTATTCTTGAAATTATATATGTGTGTGTAAGTATGTATAATTAATTAATTAACGTATGTGGTAGTTTATAATCGACATTTATTATGCAGGGTAGAGCTCTCAACGAAGTACACAAGTGGGTTTGTTTACTTTGGGAAAGTGATTTTGATTTCTTCATGTTTTTCCGGGTTTTTTCAGTTCCACTTCTAGCAGCCTGATGAGGTCATAATTATTGCATAACTGTTATCGCCGAATTATATATAACAGTGATTATAAATATATGGGGTGAATTATAACTCGTTGACTTGTATTTCATGATTATATATATATATATATATATAGTTAAGGAAGCAGAAAATTGCTTATTGTGATCCAGTTCGTGGTTAAGAAAGCCAGTTTCATGGACGATTTCAACGTACGGTTAGGGGTAACTCCACAAGTTTGTAAGAATTCCGTTCAATCTTGGAGTATAAAGTATAAAAGAGAAAACACAGGTAAGCATTAAGAGAAGGATTTTATCCAGGAATTTAGGACCGTTTCATTGATAAGTGCAACCTTATATTGCTATACTGCAAATAACAGCCACTCAATGATAATTGTTGTTCACGTCCAAATTTTCAAAATAGTGAGTCAATATTCTGAAAATTTGGACGTGAACAACAATTATCATTGAGTGGCTGCTATTTGCAGTATAGCAATATAAGGTTGCACTTACCAATGAAACGGTCGTAAATACCTGGATAAAATCCTTCTCTTAATGCTTACCTGAGTTTTCTCTTTTATGTATATATATATATATATATATATATATGAAAAAGTTTAACCCCGATGGCAGAGCTCAAGCCGTCGAAACGGCTTGAGCTCTGTCGTCTGCGTTAAACTTTTTCCTATTACCCACTTAACTACCCACTTGAGTACTCTGGTGCGTTATGGTCTATCTGTTTCCTTACCACACCTCCTTCGTTATATATATATATATATATATATATATATATATATATATATATAATGAGAGAGAGGGAGATTAAATGATCTTAAATCTGGCAGTGATGGCTAGACTGTAATTCATTAAAGATTTCTAATGATACAAAACATGTCTAAAGTAATTACATCACTGACATACGTTATACTTACACCCTATTACATTCTATTTTTATACTATTTTTAATTTATTCTGATTCCACGTTATTCTCCTCTGCTTTTCGTAGAATTCCTCATTAAGATGATGATTTGTTGTATCGCCTACACGAATAATTTGTTATTAATTTTAAATCTCTTCAGTCACTACATTATATATATATATACCACTTGCTGGGTTTTTTTGTGTAGCAGGTGTGCTTCAAATGTTCTCTATTCATTATATATGACTACGTAACAAATCGACATTTCATTGTTTCCAAATATCACCTATTGAGCGATTAGTTTCACTCCTACCATCCCCAAGAGGTTTATAACAATAAAGGAGTTGAAGAAAAGAATTCAGAGATAAGAATAACGCCTAAAACAATAGTGAAATGAAGGACATGTTGCTAGTGGTTGTTACGTCAAAAGACTATGAAAAATAATGTAGAAATTCTTGACGTATCTTTGTGAAGAATGTCGTATTTCATGAATAATGTATCTGACAGCAATATTCCCCAATATAGTTTACTTATTCTTCGTCTTTCGTTTTCCTTTTTGCTTGTGTTTTCTTATCCACGTTTTCTTTCTACTAAATCTCTGCGTTATTTGTTGTGCTTTTGTGTTGTTGTTGTTTTGTTTTTTGTTTTGTTTTTTGTTTTTATGCTTTTTGTTTTGCTTTTTTTTTCAAAGCTATTTCCTAATTCACTGAAAGCTTGTTTATTTATATATCTATTTTTTAATTTTCATAAATACTTTTCTGCAACGATATAGGGTGTCTGAAAAAGGTGAGAAAATGTTACTAACTGAAAAGTGTGTTGATAAAATCAGACATCAGCTCACATGAAATTAGATTTTGTCTAGCCTCCGGGTACCTCAGAGTTTATGGGTAAAAACCAACCTACATATTAAAAGGAAACAAGAAGAAAATCGAAAGAAAATAGTGATTCAAAGAAGGCACCTACACATTCGCCAATATGGCCGCCACTCACTCGGAAAAAGAAATTATCTTTTAGTAAAAATCGATATTTACACAAAAACAGTTGATCAATCAAATATTATTTTTCTGTTGTTGACTAGAAATTTATCATAAGCTTATATGTTCGTAACTGTGATGAAAATAAATATGCGTTATCAATTGTACTGTCAAAATTTGTTACTTTAACAGTTTTTGTCATTTAAAAATATACCGCACAGCTATGGTTGTGTAGGGTATTTAAATATTCAATTTTACATCGACCTAGAAATTAAATTATTGTCAGTGTGTATGCATCCTGCCAACACTGTATTTATAACTTATTGTTAGCGTGTTTGAACGTGCGTGTTGATAGGTCTACTGTCTATTTCTGCCCGCTTCTATATTATTCGTAGAAAATAATGACATATTAACTTGACTCTGCATATTATGAGCTAGCATTCATAAATTTTATAGGAAGACGATATTTCAAGAACAGAAGCAAACATCCTAAACGGCCATAAAATATTGTGACAAACTAAGTCACGCATCCCATAAAATATAAAATATATCATTAACCACAAACTACCGAAAAGACAAATTTTAATAGACCTTCCATGGCAATCATAGTTAATTCTACAAACGAAAATAATACTGAAATATTATCGTTATATTTTTTGCTGTCGATATCTTTTTCAATAGTAATCAGCATATAAATGTTCATTATAAGGTTTATAAGTAGTTATATATATATATATATATATATATATATATATGTAAATAAACAAATAAATAAACAAATATAAACACTCACAGACACCCGGATGTAACACATGCGAAACCTAGGCACACAACACACACAAAAACAAGATGGCGTAGGATAGAACAAAGGAGAGGCACAAAAACAAAGAAAAGCATCCCCAGTCACTGAAGAGGTCACAGAATGTGTGACGAAAGAACTTTGACAATATATGAACAATCGTCTGGTTGTGGAACCAACCAACCAACCGGAAATTTATAAATTTAATTTATGATAAATTGAAGTGAAAGCAACTGGTGCGTTTGTTTCTTATTGGCAACATGACCCTCCCAAAGCATAACAATATCGGTTTCAACACTCGTTTTCAGATAAAGAATCTTGCTAAACAAATTCAGAAACGATATATATATATAAATTTCTAGTCAACAACAGAAAAATAATATTTGATTGATCAACTGTTTTTGTGTAAATAATATATATATATATATATATATATGGAGGGGGGCAGCGCCATGGGCAAATCGTTTTTCCATAGTACCGTGTGAATTTGGGCAGACAGAACTATATAACAAAAAAATGTATTTATGAATTACCTTATCAGTGCAATGACTAGGGTCTGAGTGTATATATATATATATGGGGCGGTATATATTCTTATGTACTTCAGTATCTTGTAAATATGTGTTTAGTGAACGTAGATATAATGCTGAAATACATAGATAGCAACAATATGGTTCTAACTTTCAATAGACACAGCAAGAGAAAATATATATATGGTTATTTAAATGAACATTTGATATATGATTCCATATACCCCTTTATATATATATATTTTTATATATATATATATATATATATATATATATATATATATATTTTTATATATATATATATATATATATATATATATATATATATATATATATATAGTGGGTGAGTTTTATTGTAGTACAATAAAGCAATGGGTGCATCCGATTCATCCCAATTGACTGATTTAATTGGTATCTTTATTTTGAACGTTTGAATCGGAAAATTCCTCAACTTCGCGGTGGAATTTATCGGGACGATGGACTTTTTACTATCTTAAATTGCAACATAGTTAACCTTAATATTATTAAGAACAATATACGTGATCTATTTAACCAACATAACTTAAAAATTGAATTTGATAACAACGTCAAACTAGCTAACTTCTTGGATATATCCCTTAATCTTGACACTGGCCTATATTACCCTTACCATAAAAACAATGAGAATCTAAATTATGTTAATTTTAAATCTAACCACCCCACTAACATTAAAAATGCTATAGTTAGTAATATTGGAAAAAGAATATCAAGCCTATCATCTAATAAAAATATCTTTGATGCTAACGCCAATTAATATAATAAGGCGCTTTCTAAAGCCGGTTATCCTGATAAAATCAAATACAGTAAAGAAACCAATCCTAGAAGATCTTACAGTAAAATTATTAATTATGATCATTCCAATAACTTTAATAAAAGACCTAGATACAAAAATATAATCTGGTATAATGCTCCTTTCTCCATTTCTATTAATAATAATATTCCTAAATTATTCTTTAGTGTCTTAAATAAATGCTTCCCTCCCTCACATATTTATAGTAAAATATTTAACAAACATACAATAATATTTTCCTATTCCACCTCCTCCAACATCTCCAACATTATCTCTAAACACAACAATAAATTATTAAATACTAAATCACTTCCTTCCAACACTGAATGTCATAATAATAGCAGTAGTATTCCCGACGTCATTGTTAACTCTAAGCTAGTTTCTGCAAACCCAAATACGACGTCAAACGTAACTTCGTCAAATGTTCTCAATACCAATCTAAATCAGGAAACTATTATTCCTATCATAAATAACTTCTCCAATCCAATTATTCATATAGATAACACTAGGTCACTTGTTAATAACTCTGTTAATTTCTCTAATCGTAATTGTAATTGCCCTGTTAAAAATAAATATCCTCTCAACAACCATTGTCTTGAAAAAAACTTAATCTATGAATGTAAAGTTATAACTGACACCAATTCCTTTACCTATTTTGGCTCCACTTCCACCTCCTTTAAAGCCCGTTTTTAATAATCACAATTCTTCTTTTAAATACCAACTTAAAAGAACTAACACAGCACTCTCAGAACTCATATGGTCCTTGAAAGACAAAAATATTAACTATAACATCTCTTGGAGGAAAGTTTGTTCTGCCTCTCCCTACTTGAATGCCTCCCTATCCAGAACGTGTAATCTGTGTCTATGTGAGAAATTTACCATTATATCTAATTTAGATTCTATAATAAATAGACGCACTGACTTATTTTCTCTCTGCTTGCATAAATTCCACAGAACATTCCATAAAGTATACAGCTAAAATCTAATACTTTACCAGTTTAAAATCCTTTTTCTCAAAGGCTTATATATATATTTCTTTAAAAATATACCTATCTTTCTACCTTATTTCAATGTTATTTATTATACATTATGTAATACTAGTTACTCATTCTATATCATTCCTACTTATCACTTTCCTTTCTTCCTCTTTTCTTTTAATTTCTAACCTCTAGTCTGTACTTTTTCTTCCTAAATACTTCTTAATTCTTATTATTACTCACCACAATATCAACTCTTCCTTCTTCCTTCATATCATTGGCCATAAAACTTATTATTACTTTTTAAATACTTTATAGTATTACCTTTAAAAATCCTTCGTAAACATAAACATCTTTTTAAAGTTAGATTATTCCTCCTCAGTTCATTATATTTTTCTCCCTTTCATGCTCGTCTAACTTTTACACATTACATATCACAATACATAAAAACAAACTTAAACCCTAACTAATCTCCTTTATTACATTATATTATTACAATTAGGAAATACTTCATAAACATAAATATTTTGATGTTAGTCTTCTCTTCCTTAAACACTATTTTCTTCTTTGCTTTCTGCGCTCATGTGTAAACAAACTATTTACATATATTACGCATACATATTACATTACATAAAAACAAACTTAAACACTAACTAATTCCTCTAAATTCATAATTCATCCACTCTTCTACTTCTTTTCACATTATATCCTTAATAACATTAATATTTTTATTTTAATAATACATATTAACAATTTCTTTTCCTCGCACATATTATTAAACCCTTCAATATACAAACCTTAATTTAATATTATTCTTAATACATATTAACAATTTCTTTTCATCGCACATATTATTTAGCAACCAAAGTATATATGTTACCGTTATAGGGAATATAAAGTTATCGTTTTATCGTGTTTATCATATTTTTAATTTACAAGAAAATACGTATATTCGACATGTTTACATGCCAATACTCTACAAATATGTAAAGATATATGAACATTTACGCAATTTCGGTTACTTCGTCGAATGCTTCGGCTACTTAGCGCACACCTTAATATATATCTTACTTAACTACTAACATAGTCTAGGGAGGGTAAAATTCCCGAGATCCATGGACGAGTTTTCTCCAGCGATCTGTCCCTCATTATCGCTGCCATGTCCTGCGTCTCCAAGATGCCAGTGTCTGTCCTTAGGGCATCAACATATGTTAACCTCGGTCTTCCTCTTCCAGTGTCAATTTTGGATGTTAACTACTAACATCTTGCTCCTTATATATTTCTTTTTGCCATTCCACTCCTTTTTGTATTTTAACCATTCAGTGATGTTCTACCCAACAATAGAAAACCTCCTAGTGCTAATAATATGGAAATTAGTACATCCAAATTATTGAAGGCGGGTGGCTGAGTGGTTAGAGAATTGGAATCGCAATCGTGAGATTGAGTTCGATTCCTGATTTGGGCGATGCGTTATATCCTTGAGCAAGACACTTTATTTCACGTTGCTCCTTCTACCTGGAGTTGCGACCGATAGATAGTATTAGCAATTGGAAAGACCAATGGAAACATTGTTTCCTCGGTCCGATTTGACGAAAGCCGATTGTTCCTTAGTACATTCATTTAGGGATACTAATATGTGATAGGGTATATGAGCCCCTTGTTTACACATCCTTCTGGTTGTTAAGGTAATGTAAATACCTTCTAATGAGAATGCAACAAGGTTCAAAATTGGATTAAATGTGTTTATCATGTTTGTTTTTTTTTTGTTTTTAAATCTGTAAGGAAAACCGTATTTTTGGCATGTTTCCATTAACTTATCCTAAAATGCGCATAATTATATATACATTCACATAGTGAATGCGTGTGGCTGAGTGGTTAGAGAGTTGGATTCGCAATCTTGAGGTTGTGAGTTCGGTTCCTGGACCGGGCGATGCGTTATGTCCTTGAGCAAGACACTTTTTTTTATTTCACGTTCCTCCTTCTACATGGAGTTGCTCCCGATAGATAGTACTAGCAACTGGAAAGACCAACGGAAACATTGTTTCCTTGGTCCGATTTGACGAAAGTCGATCCATCCTTCGCATAGTGACGTTTACCTCAATTCAATATATACAGATATAATTTCATGATATATGTGTCTGTGTATACATATATATATATATATATATGTATGTATGTGTGTGTCTATACATATGTATGTATTTGTATGTATATATGTATGTATTTGTATGTATATATGTATTTGTATGTATATATACATATATGTATTTGTATGTATATATGTATGTGTATGTATATATGTATTTGTATGTATATATGTATTTGTATGTATATATGTATTTGTATGTATATATGTATGTGTATGTATATATGTATTTGTATGTATATATGTATTTGTATGTATATATGTATTTGTATGTATATGTATATATATATGTATTTGTATGTATATATGTATTTGTATGTATATATGTATTTGTATGTATATATGTATTTGTATGTATATGTATATATATATGTATTTGTATGTATATATATATGTATTTGTATGTATATATATGTGTATTTGTATGTGTATATATATATATATGTATGTGTATGTATATATATATATGTATGTGTATGTATATATATGTATGTGTATGTATATATATATATGTATGTGTATGTATATATATATATGTATGTGTATGTGTGTATATATATATGTATTTGTATGTATATATATATATGTATTTGCATGTATATATATATATGTATTTGCATGTATATATATATATGTATTTGAATGTATATATATATATATGTATTTGTATGTATATATATATGTATTTGCATGTATATATATATATGTATGTGTATGTATATATATATGTATTTGCATGTATATATATATATGTATTTGTATGTATATATATATATGTATTTGTATGTATATATATATATATGTGTATTTGAATGTATATATATGTATTTGTGTGTATATATATATGTATTTGTATGTATGTATGTATTTGTATGTATATATTTATATGTATATATATATGTATGTATATGTATGTTTATATGTATAAATATAATATACCTGTTTTTTGTATATATATTATCTCACAGTAAATAAATGTGTAGAACTCATATTGATATTAAACTATTATTAAAAAGTGAAACATAGCCTAACTATTTAGGGCTTTATAGTTACATTAAATGCTGCACATTTACAAGCACGCCATTTTCATATTTATTTTTACCAGTAAGACAATTACGTAAAATTACGACACACCTCTCTCTCTCTCTCTCTCTCTCTCTCTCTCTCTCTCTCTCTCTCTCTCTCTCTCATATATAATGTCTGTGAATATATATGTATATAATGTGTGTATATATATATCTGTGTGTATATATATATATATATATATATATATATATAAATATGTGTATGTACTTATGTATCGATAAATGCATATGTACGTAATCATTTATTCATGTATGTATGCAACATATATGTATGGAAACATTCAGATTTCCTACGGCTAGTACGTGCTATTTCCATTGAACTTCTTTCAGATATCATTCGTATATTATTGATCTTCTGAAGATCAATAGCATTGCCAACTGAAAGATGAAAGTAAGATATTATTACGATTTGTGCGTTCTAAATTCGTTGACGACAATAGCCACGGGCCCATAATTTGCTTTTTATCTTTTTGTTCTATTTGCAAAGGTTTTACAGTAGCCGTGACGTAAGCAGCCACTTCAGTTTATGTCTGAACTATCAAAGAACACTCTATAAGTTTTGCCCCAGTGTGTAGACCTCACTCAACGTCAGCTAGATTTGTTTTCCTTTGTTAAATGCGGTTATAAGTGCTGATGGTCAAAGTTCTTTTCTTCAGACAATCTCAGGTCTAAATAACTTACATTATAAAGCAAAATATTAACTTTGCCTTTCATCCTTACGGGGTCGATAAAATAAAGTACCGGTAATGTACTGGGTGATTGCTGGCCTTGTGCCAAAAGTAAAAACAATTATGAAGCAAAATATATAGCGTTTTATGTCAGCGTTTGCACATTTCAGAGATTGACGCATGCCTCGGTGAATGGTTATGTAGTTCGTTTTCCACCTAAAGACTTCTTTTCGTTCACTTATTCCTGGGAGAATCGTAGGAGCAGATTTTCCCAGAATGCTCCTACCCTCTCCATCTGACCCAGTTGGATCTCGAAGTGAAACCAAACGACTTCATAGGCTTATTCAAAGATCTTACTCGTGGTCTACCTCTGGGTCTCCTGTTATTTTGATTGACGTTGCCCTTAATATCTGAAAAGCATTGAATTGAATTTGTGACATATGTATGTTCGGAAATAAGTTTCTAATTTTAGCACAAGGCCAGCAATTATCCTAGTAGATTACTGATAGTTTATTTTATCGACCCCGTAAGGATGAAAGGCAAAGTTAACCTCGACGGGATTTGAACTCATAAAGGGACATAAATCTATATAATAATTGTTTCTACTTTTGGCACAAGGCCAGCAATTATCCTAGTGGATTACTGATAGTTTATTTTATCAACCCCGTTAGGATGAAAGGCAAAGTTAACCTCGACGGGATTTGAAGGCAGACCATAAAGGGCCGTAACTCTTGCAGCAAAGCATGGCGTCCGACCCTCCACCGATACTGACAATCCACTAATATCAGTTATTTTGTTGTTATTGATTTTGATTTTCTTTAGCCTCATATCTCTGCCCGTAATAGATTGGTGAGGAGAGATGTAATATATATATCTTATTACACTGAAAAACTAGGAAGTATGATGAAACTTTCCCATGAGTCGATCCTGTGTCCCAGGTTCATGTTGCTGTATAATCGAGCCCCATATTTTAACGATTTCTGTATTTTCTATGAGTTACAGGAATTTTTACATTAATCTATATTTAATTCATATTTAGAAAATCTGTATATATATATATATATATATATATATACATTGTTATACTTTGGGAGGGTCATGTTGCCAATAAGAAACACACGCACCAGATGCTTTCACTTCAATTTATTATATATTTATAAATTTATAAATTTACAAATCTACAAACTTATAAATTTCTGGTTGGTTGGTTGGTTGGTTCCACAACCAGATAGTTGTTTATATATAGTCATAGTCCTTTCGTCACACACTCTGTGACCTCTTCACATATATATATATATATATATATATATATATATATATATACAGATTTATATATATATATATATATATATATACAGATTTATATATATATATATATATATATATATACAGATTTATATATATATATATATATATATATACAGATTTATATATATATATATATATATATACAGATTTATATATATAAATATATATATATATATAAATATATATATATATATAAATATATATATATATATATATATATATATATATATACAGATTTATATATATATATATACAGATTTATATATATATATATACAGATTTATATATATATATATACAGATTTATATATATATATATATATACAGATTTATATATATATATATACAGATTTATATATATATATATATATACAGATTTATATATATATATATATATATATATATATATATATATATACAGATTTATATATATATATAAACAGATTTATATATATATATATAAACAGATTTATATATATATATATATACAGATTTATGTATATATATATTTATATATATATATATATACAGATTTATGTATATATATATATTTACAGATTTATGTATATATATATATATATATATATATATACAGATTTATATATATATATATATATATATATACAGATTTATGTATATATATATATATATACAGATTTATGTATATATATATATATACAGATTTATGTATATATATATATATACAGATTTATGTATATATATATATATATACAGATATATATATATATATATATATATATATATACAGATTTATGTATATATATATATATATATATATACAGATTTATGTATATATATATATATATATATACAGATTTATGTATATATATATATATATACAGATTTATGTATATATATATATATATATATACAGATTTATGTATGTATATATATATATATATATATATATATATAGAGAGAGAGAGAGAGAGAGATTTGTATGTATATATATATATATACAGATTTATGTATGTATATATATATATATATACAGATTTATGTATGTATATATATATATATACAGATTTGTATATATATATATATATATATGTGTGTGTGTGTGTACATACAGTCAAAAACACACACATGCACACATACATATATATATACACATACACATATATATATATATGTGTATGTATATGTATATATATATGTGTGTATGTATGTATGTGTATATATATATATGTGTATGCGTAAATATATGTATGTGTATTTATGTATATATGCAATAATACATATATACATACATATACACACACACTTTATATATATATATATAATAAATGTAATCTGAGTTTTTCGAATATTAATAATTGTTTCTACTTTTGGTACAAGGCCAGCAAATACACAGTGGATTACTGGTATTTTATTTTATTGATCCCGTAAGGATGGAAGGCAAAGTTAATCTCGGCGGGATTTGAACTCAGAATGGTAAATCTATGCGTCAAACCATGGCGTCCGACTCTCTACCGATACTGCCAATCCCCCGACTGCCAATCCAGAACTGCAGTTCTGTTCGCATGCCAACATAAGAGCAAGAATGAAGTGTTCATTCTGATGACATGGCTATAAAATTGAGGCTTGTTTGCAAAATTGCAAACGAATCGAATGTTATTATTAATGTTCAAATCCCGCCGAGGTTTACTTTGCCTTTCATCCTTACGGGGTCGATAAAATAAAGTACCAGTAATGCACTGGGTAATTGCTGGCCTTGTGACTAAAGTAGAAACAATTATTAATATTCGAAAAACTCGATTACATTTATTGCATTCAGCCATGTAGAGCGAAATTTTCTTTTGCTTTTGTTTTTTGAATTTGGCAAAGCCGACCATTTATCGCTCGTATACAGGAAACTGACTGGCCAGTCTGCTGATATGCAAATCTGGCTGATCAGTGGATCGGCTAATATGCAGATCTGACTGATCAGCCAGTCTGCTAATATGCAAATCAGGCCGATCAGTCACTGTGAATTTTGAAAATAGCATATATTTTCACTAGCTCTGACAGTTTGGCAGGTGAACAGTTAGCTGTACTGATGAAGGGTGATACCCAGAAACATTAGTGTCTGCAGTTCTGTTCGCATGCCAACATAAGAGCAAGAAGAAGGGTTCATTCTACTGACATGGCTATAAAATTGAGGCTTGTTTGCAAAATTGCAAATGAATCGAATGTTATTATTATTCGAAAAACTCAGATTACATTTAGTGTATTCAGCCATGTAGAGCGAAATTTTCTTTTTTATATATATATATATATATATATATATATATATATATATATATATATATACTTATATATAACTAGATTTTCCAAAGGCGAAAATTATAAAATATCAATACAATTTGATAAATTTTGAAAAATAAAAATACGACTAGTTGGTAGATTTGAAACGTTAAAAATGAAAGAAAAAAGAGAAAGAAAGGAAATGAAAAAATAAATAAATAAGCGTCAGTGATGTTGAGATTTCTCTATTAACTATAACGTTAAGAAATCGATTATTAGGTGTATAAAAGTGAAAAATGAGATATTATATCGGTGAATTTTCTCTTTAATATAGGAATAACACTTTAAGTTAAAATTTTATAAAATGACATGTAACTAGCTTTGCTTTTTTTTTCGATCTTACTATAATTTCTTGAATATAATACAATATAATATAATATAAAATAGTTGAAAATAATTCGGGAATAAAATCCCTTGAGGCGGAAAAAGTAAATAATCGCTGGTGTGACAGGTACCTCACATCTGCCTATATTCCGGAATGCTCTCTGATTTAACTCACGTCAACTCCGATAGAATTAAATATTAAAGATAGGAGGCTCATTAATCCACTGCTTATCTCGGTTTTTGGCGTGAAACGGCTGAGAGTAAGATACTCCCACTGGACAGAATGTCATTCCATTGTAGGGTTAAACCTCCAGCTATTGCTGGTACGCATTTTCAGCTGAATATACTGGAGCAACGTGAATGAAGAGTTTTTCTCAATAACTCAACACAACTTAGGTCAGGAATCTAACCCACGACATCATGATCGTAAGTCCAACACCCTTCCCACTGAGTTAATTCCCCTGGACAGAACGCCAGTCCATCGCAGGTTTCAACGTCTAACTATAGCTGGTACTCATTTTCAGCTGAGTATACTGGAGCAACGTCAAATGAAGAGCTGTGCCCAACAATACAACACAACCCTACCGAGGAATGGAGCCCATGACAACATGATAATAATAAATCCTACACTCTTACCACTAGCCCACAACTCCGCAAATATACAATCAATAAAGAGTAATTTAAAGGAGATGTGGATGCATCATTTCGAGGATATGGAGTGGTTTCTTAGTTGGTTCATAGGCTTCTTCGATAGCCCTATGGGCAGAATATCGGACAACATTCTTTGTGGCATGTAGTTACGGTCCTTTATGTTCTGAGACCAAAGCCTTCGGTGTAGATAAAATAAAGTACAAGTGTCGCACTGGGATCAATTTATTCGACCCCCCCCCCCACTCTTCCATTCAAATTGCTGGCCTTGTGCGAAACGTAGAAATAATTATAATCGTTTTTGTTGTTATTTTTACTGTTGTGAGGGTGTTGGATTGGCAGTATCGGTAGAGGGTCGACGCCATGCTTTGCAGCATAGAGTTACGGTTCTTTACGGTCTGAGTTCAAATGCCGCCGCGGTCAACTTTGCCTTTCATCCTTACGGGGCTGGTAAAATAAAGTACCAGTCAGGCACTGGGGTCTATTTAATCGGCTTTCCACTCCACCCAAAATTGCTGGGTTTATGTCTATGTAAGAAACCATTATTTTTGCTGTTGTTGTTACGCCTCAGATGAGTACTGATCCTGCACACACGTGTTGGATTAAATAATTTCCATTTCTGATATTCGTGGTTGATATATAAGATATAGTACATCGATACTGCGTTATCAAATATCTTCTACATCTCATTTAAGAGTGTGTAATGTGGTTTGATGCCGATCTGCTACTATTTTGGGTGGATTGTCATCCTCGTTAACCTACACAATAAAGTGTTGGCGTATTTTTTGTTGAAATGTCGAATATTTATATACCATTTGGTACTGTTCCACTATATTTCTTTAGTCATGTCACTAGGCCAAATGAACACTTAAATCCACACTCCGATATATCTGATCTACTAGTTCACTGTCTAGCAGTTCCGTATGAAAATTATATCCTATGCTGTTTGTTGGAATAGTGTTACATATATACGGGATCAAAATATATGTACCACTAACGTTATGTGATTTTCATTAAGCAGTTTTTTAAACCACATTTCTTTCGCATTGCTTCCATCGCTCTAAAGTTAAACTAGAAGAGTCTTTATCAACATGTCGTGCAGTAGGATTCAACTCGAAACCACGTAGGTGCGAAATGAACGGCTTAATCTCTCACACATCTCTATGTTTATATTCTCTTCTAAAAATAAAATATAATCCTTACTAAATCCTTTCTAAATATACATCTTGGTAAAACAATGATGTATATTTAGAAATGCTTATACACTTTCGTACAGCGTTGTAGATAAATAAACAGCCTCCACTCTGAGATAAATAATCACATGCAATGGATCTAATACTATTACTATGATACGATAGAGCGTATTTAACTCATTATATGGCACATGTGTCAAGAATGAAACATTTGTAACCTGGGTATTGATCATAACTATGTTATCGCTATTTCAACTGAAAAGAAAATATTTTCTCGCGTCGATATCTGGTTTGTTCTGTTTTCACAGTTGTTACCATTTGCTAATCGATAGCCAATTTATCCTTAAATTCATTACAGCACTCGCCGGTTTGTGAATGTTTTTCTAAATTGGTGAGAGATCTGTTTAATTGCAATGCATGTACTCTACACTTTAACTGTGCCCAATTCTCTATTATTACTGAAATTATTATTTAATCTATTTCGATGTGGTTATCGGCTTGCTGGCCAATATATACTGCAACCGAAATTGAGAGTTTGTTATTTTTGTCAATAAAGCCGATTCTGAAAGTTCCAAAATTGTTAAAATAACATAACCAATACCTTTAACGTAAATCCACTATCTGCAATCTTCATCATACTAGTCATATTATATTACTTGTGGGAGTTAAACATATTGAAGGAAGTAGAATTTCAGATTGAATCATAAACTTTCAAATTAGATTGTTTTAATTCAAATCTCACCTTTTTTTTTTTCATCTTTTACAGTTTTTACAATTGTTGATAATATCTAACAAAGAATTACACCAGGGAAAACACATACAATTATACGTAGTTTGATATCGACCGTTAATTTTTCTAATGTACATTTTAAGTTAATCATACCTTCTGTTTTAAAAAATCTTAAATTTCCTTTTCTTCAATAAATAAACTTAAATAAATAAACGTCTAGTTTTTATGATTAAAAAAATATATATTAGCTGTTTAGCACCTTATAATCCTTTGTTTATGAATGAGAGTGTTGTAGATTATTTGGTGATAAGATTTACCTCCTAGAGATTACCGTTTGTGTAATGTGACAATTGGACCGTCAACTCTGTATGATTATATAAATAGACGGTGTAGTTCTCAAATTTTTTGTTTGCATTTTAATGCCTTTCGTAGTTTATCATGGCTTACTAATTCTATACGGATGATTAAATCGATTAAATAAGTATTTTTTTTAATCTCTTCGACGGTCTCGGTGAAAGAGGGGAGTGAAGTCTAAAGAATTTTCAAATAACAACGAAACCAACTTGGTCGATTCTAATCCCAAACGGCGTTTGAGTGAAAGAATCGTTAAAGTCGGAAATTTTCTCAACTCTCTACGTTATAATTTCAAATCCTGCCGAGAACGACATTGTACTTC
>OZ024748.1:58797287-58824787 GCA_964016885.1 Eledone cirrhosa
TATATATATATATATAGGAAAAAGTATGACCCCGACGGCCGAGCTTAAGCCGTTTCGACGGCTATTTCTGGGCTATCGTTATATATATATATATATAACGAAGGTGTGGCAAGGAACCAGATGGACCATAACGCACCAGAGTACTCAATAGTTATGGTAGTAGAGTGGGTAATAGGAAAAGCTCAAGCCGTTTCGACGGCTATTTCTGGACTAAATTAGAATTTTTAGCGTGGTAAATAAATACTAATTTAATCCAGAAATAGCCGTCGAAACGGCTTGAGCTCTGCCGTCGAAACGGCTTGAGCTCTGCCGTCGGGATTAAACTGTTTTCCTATATATATATATATATATATATATATATATATATATATATATATATATATATATATATATATACACACACACACTATCCAGGGAGTGTAAAGTGCAATTACTGTAGGTTCGCCCAGGTGATCACTCGATATTTAGATTCACGTCTGGAACTAGGTGTAGAGCTAAACAGTGTAAATATAATAATACAAGGACGATTTGTTAAGCCTTCATTAGGTTTATTGATTAGTGACATGCGTTTCGCTATTGATCAGCTCAAGGTTCGATCTGTATCGATCTGACCCGACTCTGGAATCAAAGGCTCGTCGGACCTCTAATGTTGTTATGACAGAATGAACCTCTATATTTAAGAAAAGTAGAGTGTAGATATTATATGGATTTTCTGCCCTGCTTTTGTGTTTTTATTGTTTCGATAGCAATGTTTTTTCTCATTTACTATCGAAACGGTAAAAAACAAAGATGTTCACTTAAGAAGCACTGGGAACTTTTGAATGTGTGCGTCCTAATGCAAATAACCACGAGAATAGTTCATCACTGAAGTTAATATTTGAGAATACCACGTAAAGATGTGCTGCTATATTTGCTATATTTAATGCTATGATCAAACTAGAAATACTTAAAAACTTATACCAATCATGGGCAAATTGCGACCCGCGAGTCGCATGCGGACCGTTTGGCTTTCTAGATGGCACGTATAATTTCACCATTGCGATGACTTTTATAGTAGTGTAGCCTCATAATAATGAGCGACATCCTAGGCGGACAACTACTCGAAAAACATTGCCCATACCTGACTTATACAGTGGAAAAGAAACTAATATTATTTTAATCAGTTCAGCAAGTACGAGCGACAATTTCGGACGTATTTATACCTTAAGCATTCCTCATTATAAATGTAATCCTACTTTATTGGATAAATATAATTAATTAATTTCAAACTGATAAAAGCGTGTTACATATTAGAAAGGGAAATAGCAATAAAATGTGCATCATGACTTTCTGAAGAATGTGCGTGGTTCATTGGTTAGGGCGTTGGACATACAAATCGTTCGTAAGGAAATGAGTTCGATTCCAGGGGTGAGCGGTGCACCTACATGGCACGCATACCAAATTGAGTCAGTCTTTGCCTTTTCTTTTCTTCTTGGGCACCAATGACATGGAGACAGGCGTGCATGGAGCACTGCCGGTCTTTCGCAAAATAACTTGCCATGACTTATGCCTAGGAATATAACTTTCCAGATGTATATCTATGGACAGTCATAATCGGAGAGGATTTTTTTTAAGCGCCTTTCTAAATATAATTGACAACTTATGTGAAGTAGCCCTGTAATTAGTGAGAATCGAAAATATTCCACAAACTGATAAATTGTTAAATATCCGGTATTTTAACCCATGCTATACAATGCTTCATTCATCTTATTCAAAATTTTGAAATATAAAAAGGAATTATGTAGCTGTCAATTGTAGAAATGTATTAATACTTCTCTTTGTTTCTTTTGGCAACAAAGCATATGAATGTGAATCGAAATAAAAGAACAAAATACTACCATTGTCAATTTGACGCACGCAAGAGATTTAAATCTCAGATATGCTGCCGAGCTGTAAGAAAAACTACGAAAAACAAGAAAGAGAAAATAGTTAAAATTAAAATTATCTACAAAATGAAAAATGCTAATAAATAGAAACATATAAAATGAAAATACAATTTACACACATGAAATGATTTTCATGAAGGTCAATATGTTAGTGTAAAGAGGAGGGAGGGGCTAAAATAAAGGTTTAAGGGTGGACATCTTACAGAGAATTGATGACTTAATTTATAGGAACGTTTATGTTCTGTGCGATAGACTTCGTTAATGCCAGTGCGATGTTTAGGTATCTGTCTACATACACTGATCGTCATTAATCATTTCGTAGAAAGATGTGAGGGGAAATACTTTTCTTGGCAACATTTGCGTGTTTGGTTTCGATTCCTTGTTGTCTAATTCTTTCACTGGTTTCAGTCATTAGACTTAGGCTATGCTGGAGCACCTCATTGAGTTAGTCGACGATATCCAGAACATATTTTTACACGTCTGCTACATATTTGATCGATTTCACTTTCATCAAACCAATACAGACGCAAATATAAACTTTAAGCTGGACACACACGCACACACATATATACAGGGTGTCCCCAAAAAAGTATACAAACTTCAACAGCATTCTAATAAATATTGCCTGTACAGGGTGTATACATTTGTTTTGTTTTTTTTTTGGGGGGGGGGTATCCTGTATATGCAATCGAAACGGTAAGAGCTCATCAGTCGGGCACAAATTCTTTACAAAACCTACACGCTACTTTCCCATGAAGCGAGTACTTTACTGAACAATCGTCTTACAAGTCTAAATCGAAAACTGCCTTTCTATCTATCCATGTATGTGTATTATATATATATATATATATATATATATATATATATATGTATATATGTATAATAAGTTGACGGACCCAGCAGTATATATATATATATACATATACAACGAGCGTCTGCACTTTTCGTCAACCAAATTCCATTCACAAGCAACTGGTCAACGGGAGATTATAGTAGAAGGCCCAAGTTACCACGCTGTGATATTGAATGATTGAACCCTCACTCACGCGATTGCGAAGCGAACTACTTTACCACACAGCTACTACTTAATGTTTACTTCATGTACAAAGCTAAACCCGTTTAGATGATTTCGTATATATTACCGTCAATTTCGTTTGTTCCTTCACTTCTCTTGATCTCTATATTTGTTTCACTAGTCTATCTAACTTCTCTCCTTTTCTCACATTCATTTTAAATCTACTACATTCCATGTCAACCAGGAAAACCTAAGACGAATTCATTTCCTAATAATATATATTTCTCACGTTGATACAACGCCACAATTTTCGTGAGTGAAATATAGACTGTTAAATCGATTATAAATATTTTACTTGTCCATATCTTATCAAACACGGAAGGATGAAATAAATCTAAACTAAACTTTGGTTAAATTTGAAAGCAAGACGAAAGTTAAGGTAACTAAATAAGTTTCTTATTCAGCTACGATAACAGGAATTTGTTTACAAGTACGATACTATTTGAGCTTACTAGTAATCTTCTCCGACAAAGGTCCTCAAAGTAGGCACTATCACCCCCCGGGAGAGGGGGCGTTGAGTAGGTCCAGAGGGAACTTCAGATGATATGATAGTATATTAAATATCAAATGGTACATATTGTATATTTATTTATACATAATATATATCATATTATTGATTATATATTTATCATATATTACCGATTTTATTTATCATATATATTTACAATTTGCGTGTAGACAGGTCTCTCTGGAAATAGGGGTGGGAGCGCTGGGGGTATTATGTGACTGTGAGTGGGGTGGTGATCCGAAATGTTTGAGAACCTCTGATATATGTGATTACTCTACTCGACAGAAATAGTTACGAAAACCTTCAATCATGTGGTTTGAGGGTTTTCCCCACTGCTTAACACATGTATAGTTTAGATGTTGTTGTTTTTCTCTTTCATCGTCCGTATCCAATTTGTCAATAATCAGTGCCGGGGTAATAAAATAAAGTAAAAACTAAATGTTCGATTCCTAATCACTCATTAACTATTGGTAATAGCTGGTCTATAGGCGTTGAATTGGCAGTCTTTAAAATGTCGGATAGAATGCTTTGCAATATTCGTTTCGGTTCTCTGCTCTCTGTGTTCAAATCCGATGTCAACTTTGCCTTTCATTCTTTTGAGGTAAATAAAAAAAAGGACTAATCAAGTACTAGGGTGGATTCTTTTACTATATAACTTTCTTACGTCCATCCTCTCACTCTCTAGTCTTCTCTTATTCTCTTATCTCACTCTCTTATCTTTTTCTGGAGGGAATGTGCTGTATTCAGACCTGGTGAGGAGATAGGATCTGTCAGGTTTAAAGAAATGCCTTAGAAATGCTATATATCAATACAGCGCCCCTGTGACTCTCTAGAGAGTTACAAGACTATATAGACATACAATAGCTGTGACTCTCTAGAGAGTTACAAGACTATATATACATACAATAGCTGATATAATGCTCGAGGCATTGAGGGCAAAGTGATTATTGGTATTATGTTAAATCCCTTATATTATGAGTTCGAAAGCTGCAGAGATTCACAAGAATCAACGAGAACAATAATATAAGTCGCAGCAGTATATCGAACGTCGATTGAATCAATTTTACCATTCTTCTATATACTCATGGCCCTGAGCCCAATTTCAAAACCAAAATCAACCAGATAGAGAGAATTACTAGATGAAAATTCACTAAAAAATAATTCATTCCTCCTCTTCACCAGACGGTCACAATTTTAAGGAAAGTAGTCTCTTACGTTACTGATACTCTTATATGTCTATTACGTATGCTTTTGCGGTCCTGCCCGTGGGGTGCAGCCCCATTATCGCCGCGCCCTAGGCTCAGAGCCCAATTACCCTCACCCTCCTCATTATTCTGTGATATTGGAGCCCAGACCTTTCCATTCCTTTTCCGTTTTTATAAACCAATATAGACATAAGTTGCAAGTAAATAAGCTACAATTGTCAATAGTCAATGTGTCAATTTAACTGTAAATGTTAATTTGGACGTGAATTCATAATACGAAAGGTACATATATATATGATTGTGTCCTTGGCTCTAAAGCATTAGTTACAATGCTGCATTTCTATTGGTGCTAATAGAAATTCTCTCATGAATAGGTTAAATGTTGGGTGTGTCAACGAAACATATACATCTACACCAGGTCTGAACACAAAAGGACCAAACTTCCACAGACACTACCCCCGTCTCTCCAGCTCTCCCCATCTCTCACTATTGTGAGCAAAAGGGGGCCACGTGCTGGCCCGCCAGCGGCCCTGCGGACAGAACAGACCGCTTTATGAATCATTGTTCATATAGGGTATTATGCATTGCACGGCGCTCGCCACTTCCAGTTCGAAGTATTGGAATGTAATATCCTCGTGGCTGTCAAATTGAAGGAAGTGATAAAATTCTGAAACGGTGAATATTCAGCAAAGCATAAAAGATATTAACTAAAATAAATAGAATATGAATTATTGCTATCAATTTGACACGCACAAGAGATTTAAACATCAGAAATGTAGCCAGGTTATACGATATCAAGGGAAAGAAGATAAAAAGTGAAGCTAGAAAATGTCCAAAGTGTAACTAATTTTTTTCTAAATCCCAAGAAAAATGAATCAAATCAAATTTAAATTCATGAAGTGATTTGTTTAAAGTTGGATTTGTGGATGTAAGGAAAAAATGCTTTTAAAGGTGGCGGGGTTGTGTTTTTTTTTTTTACGAGGACATCTTATGCAAAATTGATAAGACAGTCGATGAAAGTATTGTGTGAATGGCAGGATGATGTTTAGGTGTCTGTCCACAAAATAACTAATCTCAGTTAATTACTTGGTAAAAACGTATAGAATCAATACTGCAATTGTTGTGTGTAAGATCCTGGACTAGCGAGTACTGGTTTCGATTCCTGGGTGCAATACATTCATTTCATTCATGTCTCTGGGTTTTTTGTGTTTTTTGGGGCAAAATATACGAAACTCAGTCTTTCTCTATATATTTCTCTCTCTCTCTCTCTCTCTCTCTCTCTCTCTCTCTCTCTATATATATATATATATATATATATATATATATATATATATATATATATATATATATATATTCTCTCTCTCTCTCTCTCTCTCTCTCTCTCTCTCTCAGTTAAGTATTTCTGTGGAAAAGGTAGAGGAAAGAAGATATATATAAATAAATAACGTATATATATATTTCTACACAGACACATACATTTGTATATAGCTACGGAGTAAATCACTCCTGAGTTATATCGATTACACACAGTAATTAAAAGCTATAAATGTATTTGAGGCGAGAACTGGTTATGTCAATCTAATCGACAACCAATACTTGACTACTATTTATTTCCAATCACTGGGTACTTTTTTTTTTTTACAATATGAAAAATACATCAAAATATTAAAAAGCTCCTAGTGCCCGTTATTATATTGATATCGATTTTTCTATTGGTGATGACTTAGTTACTGAATTAGTAACTGCCGATCAAAATTCTAACTTTATCAAAGTGTATAATTTAGCTGTGGGGGCGGGGAGAATGATTAATGTTGCGAAACCATTTGATTACTGCAATATAACGGTTCTCTTATGATGTGAATATCAGATATAATTATATGAAAAACATCAGGAACCTACGATGCAACAGCACCAATACAATTATTCCTCAACACAATATTGTTGTATCTAATATCCATGCGCCATTTGCTTTTTTTCTTTACTGTTTGTTTAACCCTTAAGAGGGGCGCAATGCCCATGTTACTACAGGAGGGGGTTCAAGAGTCACAATATATTACAAACCTGCCAACCTCTAAAAACCCAAACGGAGAGTTCTATGAAAAAAGTGCCCCAAAACGGGGAGAAATGAGGCAAAATTACGTTTTGTGGCCAAATTCGGCCGAGGTCAATTTTACCCTTCATCCTTCTGGGATCGATAAATAAAGTATTAGTAAAGTACTACTAGATTCGAATTAATCGTCTTCTCCTCACCTCAAATTGCAACCCTTTTGCATAAATTAGAATCCGTTATTTTTTTACCTATCAACTTTATTTTGTGTTCAATAAATTATTTTTCCCTCAGATCTTGGCGAAATTGTACCACAAAGATATAATCACACAAGTTTCTCATCATAATATATAACAAATATTTTGATTTTATAGAAGCTTACTTAGTCGAAATCTATTGAAATTACATCAGATCCACGCATATAGTTATTACTCGTTAAATGCTGTAACAATATTAAAATGGAAAATTCTATAATTTCGATGAATTGTATGTATTTTAGAAAACCATTATCGGACTACAGCTAAGCTCAAATATATATTCGTGTAGTGACCCTATTTCTCAGCAATACAATTATAATACTGATATTGAAATTACATCAGATCCACGCATATAGTTATTACTTGTTAAATGCTGCAACAACATTAAAATCGAAAATGTTTTCTGTAGTTTAGAAAGCCATTATAGTACTACAGCCAAGCTCAAATATATATGCGTGTAGTGCTCCTATTTCTCAGCAATACAATTATATTACTGATAACTGGGAAATCTTTCTCGTACGTTTTAATGTACTTTCAAACTAAAGATTGTTGTGGATGACGATAAACAGAAATTGTTTCTATCTTCATGGATTGCTCATAAAACTGAAAACTTGATAAACCAAACTATTCAATTCTGGAGAACGAGACAAACTCTCCTATAACTTATTTACTGATAAAATGACCGATTCCATCACGAAACACCTCGATGTTTTGAAAGCATTTAATAACTTTCCTCATGGGGAATTTAGATGCGGTTGTTATGAGATTGCAAATTTGAAGATAATGCTTCAGATATCATTCATTGTCTGATATGTGATCAAATTGTCACGTTTATTTCCCTCGAAGAAGTATCTAGTGTGTCATCGATAATGTATTAAATAAATCTATTATTCGTGCCATAGAATCCGGACAACTACTCTGTGTTACATCAACCAACATTAATGATAATTCTATAATTTCGATGAATTGTATTAGAAATAATAAATCTAAAACAACACCTGGCTAAATCTCAAATAAAAATTACTTACAAATAATTGGTGGAAATGTTGGGACGAGTGTTATAATAATCACGAAGGAAAAGATTATCTACAAAAGAATACGAACCTTAATTCGTGTTCACAACTCGGTCATTTAGCAAATGTATGTACGGCATCAAACCAAAATAATGGTTTGATTCCGTACATACAGGCACAAGGCCAGTAATTTGGGGGAGGGGAAAGTCGATTAAATCGACCGCAGTGCGTGATTGGTACTTTATTTTATCGACCCCGTCGGAGGGATTTGAACTCAGATCATAAAGGGCCGTAACTCTGTGCTGCAAAGCATGGCGTCCGACCCTCTACCGATACTGCCAATTAAACCAAAATAATAAAGATTATCTCTTTTCCTTCTTTATTCTTGAGAGGATCCTGGAGACCAACCGAGATTAAGATAGCTACCCAACCATCTTACTCGTGGTCTACCACTGGGACTATTGCTGGCTGACTTAGAATCTTTCCAGTGATTCTCTTTCTTAGATATTCTAACACTATAATAATTGTTTCTACTTTTGGTACAAAGCCAGCAATAATACCAGTGTATTACTGGTACTTTATTTTATTGACCCCGTAAGGATGAAAGGCAAAGTTAACCTCGGCGGGATTTGAACTCAGACCATAAAGGACCGTAACTCTTTGCTGCAAAGCATGGCGTCAGACCCTTTACCGATACTGCCAATCCACCGCCCTTCTAACAACATGATAATGATACTAAAAATAATAAATTCTAACTTAAATACAAGGCCAGTAATTTCTATAGAGAAAGTCAATTATACTGACTTCGGTAATTAGTTGGTACAATATTTTTATAGGTGCCAGAAGAATAAAGCGTTTAATTGACCACGGTGGTATTTGAACTTCAAACGTAAAGAACCGGAGAAAATGACAAATATGTGCTCGATTATCTAACGATTGTGCCAGTCCTGATTAAAATGTGTTTGCTAAAAATCATCATATCTAATATAAAAATTGCAAGTATATAAGAATCAAATTAGTTAGATATTGAAGATTCTCCGATATACGAGATGTGTCAGAAAAGTTCCAGGACTGATCACAAAAGATTTATTTCAAACCCAAACTTCACACTGAGTTTTCTCCTTCAAAGTAATCCCCCTGGAGTCTAATGCACTTCTCCATCCTTTTCTGCCACGTTTGCATGCACTCCTGGAAAGATTCTTCCGGGATCCTCTGCAGTTCCGTCGTCACGGCTTTTTTGATGTCGTCCACGTCTTCCAAACGGGTCCCCACCCCCTCCGGGTCGTACTCGAAGATCCCTAACTCATCACCGGTGATGACTGTCCCTAGCAAGTCTGGTTCGGTTTCAAGACACTCGAGGATGTCCTGCCACATTTGCATGGGTCGACCCTTCTGGTCATCGTTCAACAGTTTTGGCACCCTCTTCGCGCAGACTTTCCGCATGTCCAAATCTTCAGTGAGAATCTTCTAGACGCTGTCCCGATTCATGCCAAGCTCATTTGCCATCAGTCGAACAGTCAGCCGACGATCGGTACGCACCATCTGCCTGACGCGCTCAACGTTGACCTCAGTCCTGGTTGTTGAGGGCCTTCCGCTCCTGGGATCCTCTTCCACGTCCTCGCGTCCTTCTTTAAACCTCTTGCACCACTCGAAAACACGTGAGCGTGACATCGGAGTTTTCAAGTTTGTTCGTTGCTCTGTGCTCATTGCTTGACGACCCGAAACAGAGGACATGTATATAAAATTATGAAGAAAAAGGTTTGATCGCTGCAGAGAGCTAAGATTACAGTTACATACTCCAGGGGGATTACTTTGAAGGAGGAAACTCTTAGTGTGAAGTTTGCGTTTGAAATAAGTCTTTTGTGACATCAGTCCTGGAACTTTTCTGACACACCTCGTATATTAAAAATTTATAGCAAGAAATTTTGTATGAATAAATTTTTATATTTTGACTCAAATCAATAATAAATTTGTTAAAATCGAATTAGGTATTATTACTTAGATTGTTTTTTTTAAACATACATCTATCGAACCTTCACAATTTGAACCGATTTGACAAAATTAAAAGCTTATTTTAATTATAAAAAAATCTGAATTCCGATTAAAAGAAAATATTAAACATTAAATATCTAAATTGGAATTAAACCACAATAAAATTTAAAGGCGGCCGTTATTGATTCTGAAATGGAATACATTTTATTCTTACACACGTTTTACTGGTACCTGTCATTTGCTGGAAACCATGCCGAGGCACTGGTTAAAACCGTTTAATAAATCACCGCTATCTATACCTCTCATTATTACTTATATTTCTGCATAGTGTGGATTGGCAGAGGTGTTAGAGCGTCGAACCCATGTTTAGTAATATTTGTTCTGGCTATTCATTTTTCAGTTCAAATTTCGCCGAGTTCAATTTTGCCTTTCGTCCTTTCGAAATCGATAAAAAACACAAGGGTCGGATGAAACGTTTCTAGGCTGACCAGAATAGTGTCATGGAATGACCAAATGAGGTTTATTTTCAAAATAGTCCCAGGAAAGGAACATTGCAGTTATTAATAAAAAGAGTTGAAATTAATGTATGCAAGATTTCACAGCTCTACCATCACTCCTTCATAGTCAGCCTATGAACTATTCAGCCCACTCTCCTAGTACTAGTCAAGTACGGGGATCGATATAATCGACTTTCCCATCCCTTCCCCAAATATTTCTGGCCTTGTGATAACTCAACTGATTTGAATATTAGAAATAAAATTACAAAATTATATGCCAAATATTTCAAAGACATTTTTACCAGGCTTGGGTCATTTCCCAAAATTCCAGGCCAAATATACAACTAACTCTTGGAGTGATACTTGTTTCTTGAAAGGCCAGATCATTCCCATTTTTAATAAAATATGAATAGAATCGATACAATTGTAATAAACATTGCTACACCATTCACTATATTTTGAGGATTTTAACAGCAAAGTTTGCATCTATTGGGATTTAAAAAACCACCATAAAAAAACAGACGGAAGAATATCCAGATAAGTTGAATTATTTCATAAATTAGAGAGTGGGTGTAAAAGAAAAACGTCGTCGTAATGAATTTGAAAGATGCATAGTTACAGCTCATGTTAACCGGCGATTCATAACAGCTCTCTATGATAATTACATCGCATTTTGTACAGGTTCAAACAAATGTCATTCGGAATATCTTGCTATATTTCCATAATTCAACGATAGAATGCCTCTAGAATAAAGCAATGTTTCACTTATCTGGGCGATATCAATTTCAATGGATTATGGTTTTTGAATGCCAAGGAGGAGAATGCAATATTTTTACGCAAAGAAATGAATTATCTTGGTTTTAATATCAGTGCATCGTCTTCAATTTTACCCGGAGAAAAATGTCAGGAATTTACGGATTCAAAAAGTTGCGGATGATGTATTACTTTTGAAAGACGGACATTATTGAACGTTCATTCAAAGCATGGATAACCTTCATTAAATATTCCCTATCTCATTTGAAATTCATTCTCGTTCTCACAGCTCTTAATACTCAGAACCAATGATTTGTTTCCAGCAACGACACTATTGTTCATAAAATGGGATTTAAAATAACCGTAATCAGTGATTGCATATTCTTTAACAACTTATGAAATCATAAAAGCGGCGTTGAGATATATTGTGTGACTTGGGCATTTAAAAACCGGGAGAGGCGCATACCACTCCAAATTTGATCACAGTCGAGTTCTTCCAGAGAAAGAAAAAAGAGCTGACCGCGATAGTGGACAGGTACTTTATTCAAACCTACCAACTTCTAAAAACCCAAACTGGGAGTACCATCAACAAATGTGCCCCCAAAATGGGGATAAATGAGGCAAAAGGAGGAGATTATACATAATGAAAGCCATACCTATTTTCACAATAGAAGACATCTCTCACTCACCCCAAAGTGAGTGGGAGTTCTCCCCGTCGAACGGAAGGAATTGCTAGGTTGGTTTATTTATCTAACTCGCAATGAAATAAAGTAAAGTTGGTCCCGGTGGGATCTGAACTTAATGCATAAAGAGCCCTAATGACTCAGCCGAATCGTTACTTAGAGAATATAATATATAAAAGATACAGAATGTGTAAACTAAAATAGATTTTTAAACTTTTACAAGAATTCCTGAACTGCAATACGAATTAAAGGAAAGAGAAAAATATTTGGCAACTTAGTGTGTAGTCAAGAGTCAGGCTGATCAAGCTACGCGTAAGATTAGATTTGCCATATATTCTTGGAGTTGCTAAGCAACAAACAAGTTGAGAGTGAAGCAGAAGGTCTGAAATATATCAAGCAGAATGAAAATTCTATAGAGGAAAACTAAGTGATTCATAAGAACATAGAAAACAACAGGAGAAAAGTAATTTAAAAACAACTTGAATTGGTATGCTACATTGAAATACCAAAGGAAAAAGATTGACAAAATTGAGCCCAAGAAAGAAGTAGTTAGGCGAATATATATATATGTGTGTGTGTGGTTGTGTGTGTGTGTATTTATAAGATGGGGAATTTTCACTTTAAAATGTTTTTATTCTATATCAAACGTTATATGCGCTTCGCAGGCGATCGGCTCAAGTTCGTAATGGATATGATAAATATGAATCCACTATCGATCTGCTCATCATTTAGATTTAAATCAAAATATTTCTTAAAGTTACACGCCTGACGTATAGATGCATACTGCAGCTAGGTCAGTCATATTGATTAAGAACTCGAGCGTAACATTACATCTGCGAAACATATGTAATGTTCGGTATGGAATAAAGGAATTTTATAGGGGAACTTCATTATCTCATACATAATGTATATACTCTGCTGATTAAAAGCATACAACACACAGACACTGCGAGAAAAAAACATTTCTTTGGGATCATCATTTTTATGTAACAGCATTGAGTGCTCATATTTATCAGCAAACATTACTAAATAACACACATACATATATATATATATATATATATATATATATATATATATATATGTATGAGAGGATAGATACGTTTATACAGACAGATATATGTATATATGTGTGTGTGTCTCTGTGCGTGCGCGCCTATACATACATAATTATATAAATCTATGTATATATGTGTTTTATATGTATGTATGTATGTATGTATGTATGTATATATACATACTGGCTTTGTGCAGTGCCTTTGCTCACTATAAAAGCTCCACGGCACAGGCATTGCTTTATATCTGGAGATCTCTCTGCACTTGTCGTCACATGATACCTTAGGCCCAGCACTATGTGTCAATAGTTGTCACAAGTGTAGTGTTTGTACCAGAGTTTTCAAGTCGCTGGCTGGACTAAAAAGTCACACTCGTTCAGCGCATCGCTAAGGGTTCTCCTACATGGATATAAAGTAGTGGCCGTACTCGAAAACGAGTTGGCAGCCACCATATATATATATATGTGTTTGTATATATGTGTGTGTATGTTCGTATTTATATATGCATGTATTCATGTATCTGTGTATATATGTAGGTATGTATGAATGTATGCATTTTTCTATGTATGTACGTACGCGTGTATGTTTAATGGACATACGTGTGTAAGTATGTATGTACGTATGCATGTTTAATAGACATACGTGTATGTATGTATGTATGTATGTACGCATGTATGTATGCATGTGTGTATGTATCTATGTATGTATGTGTATATATAGGAATAATCTTTAATTCTTCTGTATCGCTATACCTATCTCCTCTGCACTTGGTTTAGCAAACTTTGAGAAGCTCAAAACTCATTTTTTTTTTTTTATGTTGATTTTTTTTATTTTATTTTGTATTGTTGTTTATGGTAATGTTGTAGTTGCTTCTGTGTTGTTTGTTGGTTATTTTGTCTGTTTTTGTTGTTTTGAAAAGATGAAAAAATTATGAGAAGGAAAAACATTTGCACAATGATTTATATAGAAGGGCGACACATGATATATAATTTATATACTCACATGTAAGTATATGTTTATACATATGGCTACTTATCAGCTCTCTCCACCTCCCCCCCCCCTCTCTCCCCTCTCTCTCTCCCCTCTCTCTCTCTCTCTTATATATATATTTATATATATTTAATTGTTTCTATTTTATGGGACAAGGCCAGCAATTATGCCAGTGCATTACTGGTACTTTATTTTATCGACCCAGTAAGGATGAAAGGTAAAGTTAACCTCTTATGTATGTATATATATATATATATATATATATATATATATAATGTACGTGTGTTTATATATACAAATATTTACGTATATCTATATATGTAGATATATACATATATATCAATGTGCGTGTGCGTGTACATACATATGTACTTTGTGTATGTGTACATATTTGTGTGTGTGTGTGCATATACATATTCATGTAAATATGTATATATTTGTGTGCGTGTGTGTCTATGTATAATGTGTATATGTATATCTATATGGATATGTGTAGATGTTTCAATGTATATATTCATGTATGTAAGATTCTACCGTACATAAATAAAAGCAATATGAATGTTTGTGTTGTGGTAATATTGATATCCATCCTAGTAGATCTAAAGATATATTTGGGGGTTTTAGCTTAAAATATTTCACATTTTCCTCCAGGGATACACAGTTTAATCTTTTCTCTATTTCTATAACAACGCAAAATTTCCAACTATTCGTAAATTCGCTTGCACGTAATAATTTTCTTTCTTTCGGTTTTTTTTTTTTTCTGCTTTGTCTGAAGAATTATACTTATAATTTTTAAGATCGTAAAACTCAAGATTGCTACTAAAAATTAAAAATAACATCCTTGCGTATCGTTCTTGTATAAGTAGAGTTAGTGACGGCCATACTACCATGGCGACAGACAAAGATAGATATTTGTAGAAGTTGTATATATATGAATATGTTAGATGTGCATTTTTATTTATAGATAGAAACACACATGGGGTTATTAGGCTGTTGCTTGCTAACGAATCGAACATTAAGAATCGTGTATACTTTTGGCACAAGGCCACCAATTACACCAGTGCATTACTGGTGCTTTAATTTCTCTATCCCGTAAGGGTGAAAGGCAAAGTTAACCTTAACCTCGGTGGGATTTGAACTCAGACCGTAAAGGGCCGTAATTCTATGCTGCAAAGTATGGCGTCTGACCCTCTACCGATACTTAATAATTGTTTAAACTTTTGGCACAAGGCCAGCAATTACTCCAGTGCATTACTGGTACTTTATTTTATCGACCCCGTGAGGATGAAAGGCAAAGTTAACCTCGGCGGGATTTGAACTCAGACCGTAAAGGGGCATAAATCTATGCTGCAAACATGACGTCCGACTCTACCGATACTGCCAATCCATCACCGATACTTAATAATATTGTTATATATATATACATATATATATATATATATATATATATATCTGATGCATGTATATATGTGTATATGTATAGATAAATAAATATATATAGATGTCTGTGTGTGTATGCCAGTACAATCTCTTTAACCAATACATATATGTATATATTTATTATTTTCATATTTATACAATCACATCTTTATACTTTAACCACCACCACCACAACTATTTTCAACAATCATATTATGTTCACTTTTTTGCACACACACATATATATTATTTTTACTTATATTTTTTATCATCTTCATTCTAACTTATTTATTTTTATTTTTTATTTTTTATTTTTCTCTCTCTTTTTCTTTTTCTTTCTCTTTTTCTTTCTTTTTTCTTTCTCTTTTTCTTTCTTTTTTTTCTTTCTCTTTTTCTTTCTTTTTCTTTTTTTTTCTTTCTTTTTTACAAACGCCATGTATAATTTTAATCAGTTATTCTGATGATTTGATTAGGCATACATTGTATTTAAAATTGAGTGACACAACTTCAAGTGATTAGCAATTTTTAGACACCCTAATCAATGAAACAATTGTTAATACTGTAAATAAAACCCTTTTTGTACTGTTGACCATGTTATTCTTCACTCTTTCACTATTATTACTCCAAGATTAACCTGCATAGGAATTCCCGAGAACTCGCCACCTAACTAAAGAAACAACGCCGTACGTTAAAACTATCCACAATACGGAGTACTCACAACCTCTAACTGGATTACCTATAACGATAATTTGTTATCCCTTATATATATATATATATATATATATATATATATATATATACACCTATGTTTGTGACTGTGTATGAATGTGTTTGTGACTGTGTCTGCGTATATGTGTGTATGTATATATGTTTCTCGGTTTGTTACAAGTACAGTTATTCAAAAATATGACATAAAACAACGACGCCGTAAATCCGATCTGTTATAGATCAATATACTTGACATTCGATGCCTAGCAAATATTTCCGATATTCAGTATAGTATTCACTTCAATGTCCTTTGTTGAATTCAAATCACTAATGTGACAGCTAAGCAGAAACAAAGTTGGCAAACTACAGTTTAAAATAGCCTTAGCAATATTAATAATAACGATAACAACAATCATTGTTATTGCTAGTATTATTATGTCGGCTCTTGTGGCTAAATGAAATCATTATTATTATTATTATTATATTTCCACAAGGTGTCTTGAGATTTCTTCTTACATGACATGTGCATAATTCTGAAATATAATGGTACACAAGAAATTCTGCAATTTGATTTGTGACATTAAGCAAATAAACTTTGAGTGAAAAAGAGAGAGATAAATCAATCTCTCTCTTTCACTCAATCTCTCTCTCTTTCACTCAATCTCTCTCTCTCTATCGATATATATATATATATATATATATATATATATAAGGTACAGACAGACAGAGAATATATATAAGACCTATGACATCGACATTGACATATGTTCCTGTTGTCACATGATGAAAGCTATGGGGACTGCATCCGTTGAGATGAGACTGTTAATAATAATAATGTGATTTTAGTAAGTAAGTTAATTTTATAATTTTCTTATTTTACGTCTCTCATATTATTGTTCTGCAACTCCATGCATTGAACCACAATGTTACTAAGACAAAACCTATATATTTGCTAGCATTGATATGCATCTGTATGTATATATATGTTACTAGATATTAATTCTTTATAATTATCTCCAAATTATTTGTCGAGCAATATTGGCCATGACTGCTGCTATGGTAGTAGGCAGGCCGCTGTCTTATTAGCAAACCACTTTCCACTGATTGACCTCGATGTCACGTGATTGATTCTTTTTGAATTTGTCACAGACGCAGAGTCAGAGATTTTCTCAATGGCTAGGAGTTCAGTCCACGCTTTGCTATTTCCTATCCACTGAATTATTTTTTAATAAGTTTCCAGAGTCCTCACTTTGCCTGGAAACTTAGATGAGAATAGACTTCCCTGACGACGGAATGTTTCTCAATATCTTCTTCGGAAAATATATTTACTCCATTCCAGAAACTAATTAGTTGGAAGTGATATTTTAGTAAGTAAGTTAATTTTATAATTTTCTTATTTTACGTCTCTCATATTATTGTTTTGCAACCCCATGCATTGAACCACAATGTTACTAAGACAAAACCTATATATTTGCTAGCATTGATATGCATCTGTATGTATATATATGTTACTAGATATTAATTCTTTATATATATATATATATATATATATATATATATATATATATATATATATATATGTTGAAATAAAATGAAAACGAAATTTCATTTCTCACTCTTAGTACGGCACTTACTTAAATGTAAGTATGTGTGTATACGTACATACATATATGTATACAGACGTACAGTAGCATGCATATATATATATATATATATATATATACATACAGGTACACATACATATATGCACGTATCAGTTTAGCGGACGCTTATTATAACGCCGTTTTGTTCGTTTGTAAACAAACTGAACAGCCTGAATTTTATGCCTGTATACATATATGTATGTACGTATACACACATACTTACATATATATATATATATATATATATACAGTATATATATATATATATATATATATATATATATATATATATATATATATATATATATATATATATCCAGGAGTGTAACGTGGAGTTACTGTAGGTTCACAAGTGTAGAGCTAGAAAGAGTGTATTAACTTTGCCTTTCATCCTTACGGGGTCGATAAAATAAAGTACCAGTAATGCACTGGGTAATTGCTGGCCTTGTGCCTAAAGTAGAAACAATTATAATAAAATAAAGGACGAGTGGTTACTCCTTCATTAGGTTTATTGGTTGGTGACGCGCGTCTAGCTACTAATTGCTACGAAAACTGTGTGGAAACCTGTTATATATATATATATATATATATATATATATATATATATATGTGTGTGTGTATGTGTGCCCACACAGACATTCATGAGCACGGGTGTGTGCATGGGTCGATGTATTTGTCTGAGCATGTATGAGTGGAGGTACGGATGACACTCCATGGATTTTTCTTTTCCCATCTGTCTATATATGTGTGCGGCGTCTTGGCTATGCACACTCCCCTGAGTCCAGTGTGTGAGTGGAATGGGGTCTATTTGTTGAAAACACCTTTGATATAGCCCCTCCGTTTGAATGGCTGTTGAAAGCTTTTTTTTTTTAAACGTTCTTGCTACAGGTTCTTTCTTTTTCTTTTTCCTTTTCTTTTTGAAATATGTATGGCAGAGTGAATCCTAAGGCTGTGTCCTACTAATGTTACGCTAAATATGTATGGGGGAGTGTATCCTAAGGCTGTGTCCTACTAATGTTACGCTAAATATGTATGGTGGAGTGAATCCTAAGGTTGTGTCCTACAAATGTTACGCTAAATATGTACGGTGGAGTGAATCCTAAGGTTGTGTCCTACTAATGTTACGCTAAATATGTATGGCGGAGTGTATCCTAAGGCTGTGTCCTACAAATGTTACGCTAAATATGTATGGCGGAGTGTATCCTAAGGCTGTGTCCTACAAATGTTATGCTAAATATGTATGGCGGAGTGTATCCAAAGGCTGTGTCCTACAAATGTTATGCTAAATATGTATGGCGGAGTGTATCCTAAGGCTGTGTCCTACAAATGTTACGCTAAATATCCCCAGGATTTGTTGTTGTTTTTTTAATTCCCGCAAAACATTATTTATGATGAATGCCGCATACAGCATAATGGCGGGTGTGTACCTGACCGATGTAGACTAAGGCCCCTAGGGGTAATGAAGACGTCGAAGTGATGCCAGCCGTTGAAGATTACAGCCCCTTTCCCACCGTAGTAGTAATTCTGATATATGAAGAAATTTTGATTGACAGGTGGAGAACGAGAGGAAGCAAGATGTGGGCAACCCTGAGTGGCTAGAAATACCGGTGACGTGTACCGTTCTTGACCACTCATAGAATGACAACAACAGAAGAAATTCAATGTTAAAGGACTATAGGAAAATCTGCTTTGTAGAATCGAATAAAGCCAAATCTTTAGAATATTATGTTACCATTACGGGGTCGATAAAATAAAGTACCAGTGATACACTGGGATAATTGCTGGCCTTGTGCCAAAAAGTAGAAGCAATTATGTTACCATTAGCAATTGAAATACGAATGGAATAGAAGTTTCCTTCATTCGTACTGCACCTTGCAAGTATCTCCTCAGGTTATCCAATGATTGACAGTAAAACTTGATACCTACGAAAACTGTGTGGAAACATGTTGTATATATATTATATATATATATATATATATATATATATATATATATAATATATATATTATGTGTGTGTGTGTATATGTAGCTAGTCTCACACGTCGTTCAAATGTAAGCACTGTTATCATCTCTCTCTCTCTCTCTCTATATATATATATATATATATATATATATATATACATATGAGAGAGAGAGAGGAGTACATTTATATTTGTATGTATAAATATATATATACACACACACGCGTGTGTGTGGGGGGTGGGGGTTATGAGTGGTAGTGGTTAGAGATATATATTTAGATAGATACTTTTTATATATATATGAGAGAGAAGTATATATATTTTGCGTTTCGCTTCGCTTTTCCTGCCCGCCGAAATGCGATTCTCGCTGAATCTTTATTTGTATTAATCTCCCGTGTCTTACAATTAACTTGTTAATAATTTCTATTGACAGGTTAATTGTATAAGTTTATTTTAAAACCACTCGGTTGAGAACTTATTCGATTTGTGCTATTTATGCTATTTTTTGCATGAATTACACTTACTGAATTACTTTGCCAAAATTTTGGGGTTATTCCCCTTGAGATTTCCACACGTGGTTTAACTTACCATTGTGTCATTCACTTATTTGGTACAGAGCGAAATACCTGTTGATAACGTGATATTCCTTGTTCGATCATTCTACCCAAAGCTTATATTTTTAAGCAGACGGTATTTTGATTTAGGTGTCACAGAAACTCTACATCGGATTTTAACAGCAATTCCGGGAGTCCAGGTCTGGTTATCATTTATTTTGTTTTGACCTGTTTAGCTTGATTTGGTTTTTGGCTTGGGTGGTTAATGCCTTCTTGACCACCTTTTCAGTTTTATATATATATATATATATATATATATATATATATATATATATATATATATATATATTGTGTGTGTGTAAATCATGATAGAAACAGTTTAAATCTAGTTAGATTACTCAACAGAGTACTCGATATTTGTGGTAGGCGATATTATTAAAAAAAGTCCATCATAAGTCAGTTTTTGTCTTTGTATCTTTTTGTTTTGTTTCATCGTTGGTTTATTTTTGTTTTTGTTATTTTGCTTATATCTGACTCGGGCTCTTTACAGAAAAACAGAAAGTACAAAGGAATACCTGAAGATGCAACTGTTCAAACTGACACCAGTGCAATTATCGAACCTGGAAAGATGAAACGCAATGTGTGTTACCTTCGGCGCAATTTGAACTCGTAAGGTAAGTAATATATTTGATTCCGTCCAAAATTTTGTTTCATGTTTTAACCATTTGGGCATCAACTGATATTTCATTATTTATTGATCCTGAAAGACTAAGAGAGACGGTAGAGGGTCTCACGCTATGCTTTGCAGCACAGAGTTACGGCCCTTTATGATCTGAGTTCAAATCCCGCCGAGGTTAACTTTGCCTTTCATCCTTTACGGGGTCGATAAAATAAAGTATCAGTCACGCACTGGGGTCGATCTAATCGACTTTCCCCACCACACAAATTACTGGCCTTGTGCCTATACTAGAAATCATTATTTATTGACCCTGAAAGGAAGAAAGTTGAAACTGATATCGGCGGGATTTGATCTCAGAGTCAAAAGAGCCGAAACAACTACAAGGAAGCATTTTTAATCCAACAACTTTTGCAATAATCCATATAATACTAATAATTGTTTCTACTTTTAGGCACAAGGCCAGCAAATACCGAGTGCATTACTGGTACTTTATTTTATCGACCCAGTAAGGATGAAAGGCAAAATCAACCTCGGCGGGATTTGAACTCAGATCGTAAAGGGACGTAAGTATGCTGGAAAGCATGGTGTCTGACCCTCTACCGATACTGCAAAAATAATATGACCAGTACTGAAATATGAAATTGTTTCTACTTTTGGCACAAGGTCAGCAAATACCCAGTGCATTACTGGTACTTTATTTTATCGACCCAGTAAGGATGAAAGGCAAAGTTAACCTCGGCGGGATTTGAACTCAGAATGGCAAGGGCCGTAATTCTATGCGTCAAAGCATGGCGTCCGACCCTCTATCGATACTGCCAATACATGAAATTAATGAATGTAGAATGCAATTATCAATGTTATAGATAATGAAATGTTTAGTAAAATATAAAAGAGGTAATCGCGTTTTTATGTAACTCATCTGGAAGTCAAGAATGAACCAACGATCATTATTTCCAAATCAAATTAATACTAGATATTCTTATCACACAGAGACGCTGTCTGTTGTAGCAGAAAGACACATAAAATTGCTTCCTGAAATCTTGGTACAACACAACCATCTCATAAAATAACCTGCATAGAATTTACGATCATTTGCAGTGATAGTTAGTCTCCCACTTCTACATTATATATTGCAAACACAAGTTTAAGACGCGCTTTTCCTTTTATTGATGTCGATGTTATATCGTGTTTATTTTTAAGATCGCCGGAAAAAAGTATTAAGACAGCTTTTGTGATTTTAGTCTGTTATTCTCATATATATTTAACCAGATTCACTTATACTCCCAAACAAACACATATACATATATATATATATGTGTGTGTGTATATATATATATATATATATATATATATAATGTGTGAATGTATAATTTCTATGTATATTTATGTAAATGTAAATATGTGTGTGTTTGTCTGGATGTATATGCATGCGTGTGTGTGTGTTTGTCTGGATGTATATGCATGCGTGTGTGTGTGTTTGTCTGGATGTATATGCATGCGTGTGTGTGTGTGTATTTATCTGGATGTATATGCATGCGTGTGTGTGTGTTTGTCTGGATGTATATGCATGTGTGTGTGTGTGTGTGTATAATAGCTATGTATACTTATGTAAATGTAAATATATGTATGTGTGTGTGTGTGTTTGTCTGGGTGTGTATGCATGCATGCGTGTGTGTGTGTGTAATATTTATGTATACTTATGTAAATGTATATATATGGGGGGGGTATATATGCATGTGTGTATATATATATATATATTATCTATGTACACTTATGTAAATGTGTATATATGTGCGTAATATATATATATATATATATATATATATATATATATATATAAGCCAGCGATTTTGCATATATATATATATATATATATATATATGCAAAATCGCTGGCTGAACACACGTGCTTTTTCTCAAGTTTTCTTTCCGTTTCTTCCCTCTTCTCCCTCTCTTCTATATTTCTATATTATCTCTTATTTCTCATTCTACCTGATATGAAAGACTAACGTCCAAAACTTTTAAACTCTTTTTCTTATTATATCAAGCGTTAAACTAATATGTCTTCGTTGTATTATATCACTTTGCTGCATTGTTTTCCGTTTACTTTTCGCAAAACGACATCTTTGAATAAGTACTAGCGACGATATGATCGGCTAAATCTCTTCTATGCCGTGTTCCAGCTTGGCCACTGTTTCCAATAACAGACTATAAAATGGCTTCTTATAATCGTGAACAAATGGTAGTCAAATACATTATAATTACTCCCCTGTCTCCTCTCCATACAGTAAATATTTCGATATCTTTCCACATCTATCATGATTATCTTGTTTGGGATTTTTTTCTTTTTTCTGTTATCTTAATATTAGAAGTGAAAGATTGAAATGCTTCCGATAACAATTTGCTAATTCTTTTCACTTCATCTCTAATTGTTAATATTTAAATCTTTATATCAGCTATTATCTAGTATGTATTTTATTCTGCTTTTCTTGCTGTTGTTTTGTTGCTGATTTAGCCAATAAAACGCCGGTTTCTAATCTAGACGTAAGCCTCTTGCAAAGGCATTCGGATAACACCTGGGCAGCCATACTTGTATGGTTTATCTAATTTTGTTTTATGATTTTTACTTTATTGTGGCCCCCACCCCCATTAACGGTGTAACAAAAAGAAAATATCCGTTGTCCCTTGCGTAATCGTAATTAGGGTTTACGCATCTTGAATGTTTAAAATATCATGGTCATTTGTAGCTTATTGATTAAGTAACTGCGTTCTTTCCTCGAGAATCCAAATTCAGTCATAATTTAGTTCAGGCAAGTTAATACGTTTCCTTGGAGTCTTCGGGTCTCCTAGGTCCACAAACTGCCCTTTTTCTTCGTAAAATCTGGAATACTGCAGCCCACCTAAAGAAGGAGCTCCGTTAGGCGGAGAGGATTTTGCAGTGGGTTTCATTGGCCGGTCTACGTGGCAATACCTTCGGCATTTTGTCCGCAGCTGAGAGATACCACTCAGACAGAAGTGTAGAGTCTATCGTTCCCTCTCCTTTCCCTTCTTTTCGTTGTTTAACTTGTTCTATTATGTTAACTAGCAGAAAACCACCCTTCGGATGGTTTTCTGCTAGCATGTGTAGTGCGTATATTGATATTATACGCAAGTATATATGCATGTAGATATGATACAACAAATAAAATCTAATTGACAATATACACAGAAATTGAACGAAAACTGCGTTACACTGTCTTATGTAATCAGTTACGTAATCCATGATACATTAAAAAAAGACGATATTATATATAAACTGCATTAGGAGAAAATTAGTGACGGAAATATATGTTTATTTAAGCTATCACTAACCGGAAGTGTTGACAGTTTAAAATTTTAAAGAAGTGAATCTTAAAATACGCAACAATATTATTTATATTTAATCAAGAATAACGAAAATTAGTAGATAAATCATGTAATATTCATTCATTATTTATTCACGGCCCTTTATGGTCTGAGTTCAAATCCCGCCGGTGTTAACTTTGCCTTTCATCCTTACGGGGTCGATAAAATAAAGTACCAGTAATGTACTGGGTAATTGCTGGCCTTATGCCAAAAGTAGAAACAATTATTTATTCAAAGTAACCCAACTTATTTTACTAACGGAATTAAAATATATATTCAGGACACAGTCCCGCACTCCTTACTTTATTATAGTTTAGAATCCTTTGTATTTCTTCATTTCTTCATTTTCTTATTGCTTTGCATAAATATTTCTGTAAAGAAATATATTTGCTGTTTAGTTAGTAGATATCTTGTGACTCCAATAACAATAATTACTATGAAACTGAACATTTATATTGGGTATTGGATCTGTAAACGTTTTATCAGTGGGCCTTAGATATCCACCTTCGATTGTATATATTTATATTAATATTGAGTGTGTAGCCGACTTCAAAAACAATCTGTGATCCCAATCAACAAAATCAAGCCGGTTGTGTTTTGATTTGGTGGTACTTTATATGTATGTATGTAAATATGTATGTATTATGAAAGTATAATCTATGTATGTATGTGTGCATGCAAGCAAGTGCATTCGTACTTATGTGTGTATGTATTTATGTAAGTGCGCTATACTTATGTATGTTTGATGTATGTATGTATATGTGCTTGCATGCATGTGCACTCGTACTTATGTATTTATGAATGCATTTAAATGCGCAGTACTTAAGTATGTATATATGTATGTATGTATGTGCACATGTAGTCATTTATGTATATATGTCCATGCCCACGTATTTATATATGTAATTATAGATGTCATCACATCATATATTGGTCTGTATATTTTAACATATACATGTCTAACATAATTATGTTTCCCTGTTTACATAGACGTATATATAAATGCAATTATTACATACTAAACTTGATAAATGTTTACCTAATTTCACAGTTCAATTAATAGCTTGTATCTTGCGAGATGGAATGGTTCTTCCAGCGTATCTCCCTCACCATCCTCCGTGGAAATGCCTTCTCTATTCTGTTCGCTGGGGCCGTGGAGTGGCCAGCACGTCAGCCCCCATTTTCTCATAATAATTGTTTCTACTTTTGGCACAAGGCCAGTAATTATCCCAGTGTATTACTGGTGCTTTATGTTTTCGACCCCATAAGGATGAAAGGCGGGATTTGAACTGAGATCGTAAAGGGCCGTAACTCTATGTTGAAAAGAATAGCGTCAGACGCTCTACCAATACTTCAATCTACAATAATTGTTTCTACTTTTGGCACAAGGCCAGCAATTAACCAGTGTATTACTGGTACTTTATTTTATCGACCCCATAAGGATGAAAGGTAAAGTTAACCTCGGGCTACAATAATGAGAGATGGGGAGAGACGGAGGCAGTGACAATGGGAGTTGGGTTCCCCTGTGTTCAGACCTGGTGCACATGTGTATGTGTCTGATTTATTTGCTTGTATATTGGAATTGGCTAATTAGGCGAACCCTTTCTTATATTCGTCCAGGAACGGTTTGTTACATCACTGAATGTCCCCTTAATTACAGGCACAAGTCTATTGTTATAGTCTGGATAAAGTAGCAGTAAATTTATTGGCATAGACACTTTATTCTTCATTAATGTTTAACAACATATCATTACGTTAACATCTGCTCAGCAACTGATTTCTAGTGATTTGTACAATGTATTTCGTCTGTTATAAATAATCATGTATGATGTATTATACTTATATATTATATACTAACAGTGGTACCCGGCGTTGCACGGGATAATGTATTTTGGAACGCGAGCCGCCAACAGACCTAATCGTGGAAAAACTGTATGCCTGGACAATATGTAAAGACAATAAACCGAATACACTGATGGCTGGATAATCTTTAAGATTTTCCTCGGTGAAGCAGAAAAAATACAGGTTTTCACCTAATGCCGGCCCTAGGGGATCAAGAAAATGAATGTTTATTATATGCCTAATATGTCTTGAAATTTCGGGAAAATCGGCTGGACGTAACGCCTCAAAAAAGCCCTAAAAAGCTGAAAAAATGAAGTTTTTCACCTAATGCAGGCCCTAGGCCATAAAAAAAGTTGGATTTTCTTTGCTCTCGGTATGAAGAAGAGACTGACTAATACATAGTTACAATTTCAAGGAAATGGGTCTGATGTAACGCCTCAAAAAGACCTTAAAATCTGAAAAAACGCAGTTTTTCACCTAGGGGATCAAAAAGTTGAATTTTTACGTGCATAACACTCCCTGAAACATAAGTAATACACATGTAAATTTGAAAAAAGTCGGTTGGGTACTTCTCGAGTTTTAGGGATTCACACACACACACACACACATCCTCAGTTTTATATATATAGATTACTAAGATGTGTTATATATGTATCTGTATGGGCGTATGTATGTATGCATGTATGTATGGATGGATGGACGGATAAATGTACGTGTATGTATGTGTGTATGTATACATGCATGAATGTATCTATGAATAAATGCATGTATGTATGAATGTATATATGTATGCTTGCATACATGTGTATATGTACGAATGAATGAATGCCTGTATTTATTTATGTATGAATGAATATATTGTGTATTTATTTATGTATGTATGAATGCATGAATGTGTATGGATGCATGAATAAATGCATGTATGTATGAATGTATATATGTATGCTTGCATACATGTGTGTATATATATATATATATATGTGTATATATATGTGTGTGTATATATATATATATGAATGCATGTATGTATGAATGCATGTATTTATGTATGAATGAATATATTGTGTGTGTGTGTGTGTGTGTATATATATATATGAATGCATGTATGTATGAATGCATGTATTTATGTATGAATGAATATATTATGTATGTATTTATGCATATATATATGTATTTATACATGCATAAGTGCTTGATGTTTGTGTATACACACGTCTCTCTCTCCCTCTTTCTCTCTCTCTCTCTCTCTCTCTCTGCCCTGACATAAGCAGCAAGCTGTGGGTTATGCAAATATAAAATATTAAGCGATGG
>OZ024748.1:58827287-58862287 GCA_964016885.1 Eledone cirrhosa
TTAACCTCGGCGGGATTTGAACTCAGATCGTAAAGGGACGTAACTATGCTGCAAAGCATAGCGTCCGACTCTCTACCGATACTGCCAATTCACCGCCCCTGTATAAATTTATACGAATATTTTTCTGCAGCAGTTTTCAGTGTGTGTTAGATGTTAACTTCCTGAAATACTTGTGGAAGAAATATAGACATGCATTAATGTATACGTATTAAATGAGGAAGAGTAGAGTAGATATTTCTATCTCACAAACACTGGTAGATTAAACTATATTTTCTGATGTATACAACTCGTTGATATTGTTGAGCACAAAAATCATTAACACACGCATGCACGCAAACTCACACAAATATGTGTATTTGTGTTTCTATTTCATATGTATATATATATATATGTATATATATATATATATATATATATAAGCAAAAGGGATATTCAATTTGTTTGTAATTCAACAAATATAAATGTTTATAACTGATTCAGAGCACTCGACAAGTTTTCTGGAGTATAATATTCAATGATATTAAATAAATGGAAACTATATTTATAAAACCATATTTATTCTATTATATATATTTCAAGGGCACTAAAATTTTGGTACGCTTTCATCAGATAAAATACAAAGTTTGTTTTATAAATGTTGACATAACCAAGAAAAAGATGCCTTAACGGGTCAAGCTTTTCTTGGAGAGTGAAGGTAAAAGTCAGATATTTCAAATTATTAAGATGCAAATGAGGTTGAGGGCTGAAAAAGACGTTATTTTAGACGCTGTGCAGAATTTAAATAATTAGGATGTATGAGTAGGAAGAAGAAAAAAGAAAGAAGAGCTTGTATTTACGTTAATTTAAATATATATAATAGATAAATATGGTTTTATAAATATAGTTTCCATTTATTTAATATCATTGTATATATATATATATATATATATATATATATACACATACACATACACACATATATCCTAGACTTAATGATTTGTTTGTCTAATTATTCACAGCCACTTGCGGCACAGAACGGAAGCCTGTTGATAAAGTGAATCCACTGTTCGACCATCTAAAACCAAGAACTTCCACACTGCGCAAGTGGAATTGTTGATTTCGATTCATAGAAACGTATCGGAGATATTGCTTAATATCGATGAGATGGTCCAGGTTTGCAATTACCTGAGTTGGTTTTCTCTTTACTTTGGTTCATGTAGCTGTGTCACCGGTTGCAGTCTTCAATTTGTCAAGCTTTCTATGTATGTTATTACTCTAAGGTGACACAACCTTATCGAGTGCTTTGCTACACATTCCTGATTGTATATCGTTAGCTTGGCCACAACCAAAACTTCGATTTTACTGAACTTCTATGTGTATATATATATAATAAAGAGTATGACCGAAGTTCCAGCTGCGAGTAACAAATTCGTATCCGATTTTGAAAGACTGTCACAAAGCATTCAATGAGAGAGTAATAAATAAATTACTCCTCAGAATAAAGAGAATAAGTTAGGTAATAGTGACATTATTATAATAATAATCCAAGGGACACGCTCAGCTTCATACCAGTCATTACCGAGAGTCCAGGTTATATACCAACGCACTTGGACCAAAGTATTACAGAACTTGGATTTGTGGCTCCTTAATTCACAAGTTACAAATATCTGCGATATCTTGAACCTTTGAAATTTGTAAAACATTCTTACGACTCAATGGCTGAACGCTTACATAAGAGACAACGAAAATTTCATATATTTACAACCTTGCCTCCGGGAAGGAGGCCAGTCAAAAATAAACTCAAAATTAAACTCAAAATTAAAAGAAAGCAAGAACATCTTACATACACACACACACACTCGCATGCATGCATATATATATACACACACACACACATATATACACACATAGATCAATACACACACATACATACGTACGTACGTACGTACCTACGTACATACATACATAGAATAGGAATTACATTGGGGAACCGTAAAACTTCACATAACAAAACATCTAAATGTTATCGAATGAACAAACTCGAAATAAATGGCAAAACTTTGCAGTATTCCCTTAGATGGTACAGAACATCTTATTTAAAATCTGAAGAAAAATAAAGTACACACACAACACACACGTTCATACAAACACATACATACACGCACGCGTTATGTATATTTGTGAGTGAGGGGGTCTGTCTTTTATGAGTGATTGTATATATAAATATATATATAATATATTGTGTGCGTATATGTGTGTATATATAAATATATATATATATAATATATTGTGTGTGTATATGTGTGTATATATAAATATATATATATATATATATATAATATATTGTGTGTGTATATGTGTGTATATATAAATATATATATATATATATAATATATTGTGTGTGTATATGTGTGTATATATAAATATATATAATATATTGTGTGTGTATATGTGTGTATATATAAATATATATATATATAATATATATATTGTGTGTGTATATATGTGCATATATAAATATATATAATGTATTGTGTGTGTATATGTGTGCATATATATATATATATAATATATTGTGTGTGTATATGTGTATATATATATAATATTGTGTGTGTATATATATATATATAATATTGTGTGTATATGTATATATATATATAATATATTGTGTATATGTGTATATATATATATAATATATTGTGTGTGTATATATATATATATACATTATATATGCGTGTGTATGTGTTTATATAGATATAACTTATATATATGTATATAAGTTATATCTGTATAAATAATCGCACAGTTTTTTGTTTTTGTTTTTGTTTTGTTTTTGTTTTGTTTTTTGTTATTATATATAAACATTATTTATATTCGGTAGTTATTATTCTATTCTTTCATTATTTTAATGGTTCTAAACAGTTGAGTTGAATATAGAGACTTAGATTAAAGTGTCAAGCTTAAAGACACAATATGCCGCCGGCTGAGAATCGAACTCAGAAGCCAGACATCCTAATCCACGCACCTTCACTTATACCAGTTATGAACTGAGTAGATAGAGTCCATCAGCATTTCTTTTACAGAATTGGGCAGGCGTGGACTCTGTAATTCGTAGTGAAGGCAACCCGTCTAGAAGAATAAACATTTCAAAAAATATCTGCTAAAGGGCGATGAAGACTCCTAAGTCCAGTAAGACAATTGCTCTAGTGATGGTGAAACGAATAAGGTACCCAGTCCACGCTGTAAAGTGACTGGTGATAGGAAGGGCATACAGCCAGAAATACCCTGGCAAAATCTTAGAAAGCACCCCAGGTCTTGTGTAGTTGATAGAAACCAGTATAGATTTCTATAGTCATATCCTCAAACATTTTCACTAAATTATTTCTAAATTTTCATAAATGTTACTATAGCAACGCACATGTATTTATTTCTCAACTTGGTCAAATACATTAACTTTCAAAATCCTCTTCATAAGATACGTATAGAATGTTATATATTTGTATATACGCATATTTAGACACGTACACATATACACAAACGCACCCCAAACACACACATACATGCAAATATACAGGGTCCCCCCCCCCCCCCCCAAAAAAAAATATATACATACTTCAACATTCTAATAAATATTGCCTGTACAGGTAATCAAAGTACGTATACATTTTTTGGACACCCTGCATATATATAGAGAGAGATAGAGAGAGAGAGGGGGAGAGAGATAGAGAGAGAGAGTGCAGTATAAAATAAAATAGCTATCTTCCCTGTAGGGCGTCACGTAGTACACTCTAAAATCACAATTATTATTTCACCGATCCATTCTAATTGAATGGATCTTCATTCCTAAATATTCTTCTTTTTTGTTTTCAAAGTACCGCCATTAATTGACCAGTTAATAGTGAAGTCAACACAAGAAGTGTTAAAGAATCAAGTTTGTGTAGGAAGAATTCCATTGTTAATCACATGTAAGAGATAATCTTTACGGCTAGAAAGATAAAACTATATGCTAGGCACATAATATAATGATGCAATTTCTCACTATGACTTTTATGCTGTTGCCTTTACGAAAATGTTATTAAGCCCTAAGAATCGGATTCAATTGAGAAGAACATATAACCTTTACCATTATTACGTAAACGAAATTATTTAAATTGAACTCAGATCATAAAGGGACGTAACTCTATGCTGCAAAACATGGTGTCCGACGCTCTACCGATACTGCCAATCCACCGCCCTGAACACATAACTAATAATAATAATTGTTTCTACTTTTGGCACAAGGCCAGCAATTACCCAGTACATTACTGGTACTTTATTTTATCGACCCCGAAAGGATGAAAGGCAAAGTTAACCTCGGCGGGATTTGAACTCAGTCCGTAAAGGGACGTAACTATGCTGGAAAGCATGGTGTCCGACTCTCTATCGATACTGCCAATCCACCGCTCTAATAACTAATAATGGTTTCTGATTTAGGCACAAAACCAGTTATTTTCGAGGAGGGAAAAATCGATTAAATCGGCTCCAGTGCGTTACTGGTACTTTATTTTATCGACCCCATAACGATGAAAGGCAAAATGAATCTAACAGGATTTGAACTCAGAACGCAAATGGCCGTAACTCTGTGCCAGGAAGCATAGTGGCCGACCCTCTACCGATACTGCCAAGGAGGGAATAGTCGATTAAATCGACCCCAGTGCGCTACTGGTATTTTATTTTATCGCCCCCATAGTGATGAAAGGCAAAGCTAAACTCACGAGATTTGAATCCAGAGCGCAAAGGTCCATAACCTTATGTCAGGAAGCATGGTGTTCGATACTGTATTGATACTAGCAGTAGTCAACAGCTGTTTATCGTACACCCGTGTAGTGCAGTTAATTATAAGAAAACTATTTTTTTTCTTCTGATCGTAATAAATATTAATTTGATACAGGATGTTAAACTAATTCTGTTTAATCTTTTTTGATTCTGAATTGATTTTCGTCATTTATTTTAATTCATACAATTTTGTAGCCAAATAAAACTTATCAAAGAGAAAATTATACAATATTTGGTATACGTATGTTTCTGATATGCAAGAAAATTTTACAAAAGTTAGGAAATATAGTTTTACACTCAGAATGAATAACTATAAAAACTAATAAATGGCATTTTCTAAACCTTCTCAATTTCAATAACTCTCTCTCTCACTCTCTCCTTTCTATGTGTCTGTTTCTCTCTCTCTCTCTCTCTCTATATATATATATATATATATATATATATATCTTGTCTACGATTTTACAAAACTTATGTTCACCGAATTTAGGGACTAGACTCCTTCTTCCTCCCGTTTGACCTGTGCGGAATTCTTTCCTTGCTCACATTTCGACTAGGTTTGATGGTCTTTATTCTCTCTCGTCCACGATTTCACAGAACTTATATTCATAGAATTCTGGGACTTGACTCCTTCTTCCTCACTTTTCGTTGCATTACCATCTTTGATTGTTTACAGTCTCCGTCGTTCCCCTTATTTACGTGTCCCAACGACTTTCTTTAGCCGTTGCTCGCACCAACCGGAGGTATATGGTCTTTAAAGCGATGAAATACCAATGAAGGTTGGAAGATCACTGATGAAGGACTAACTTTATTCATATATATATATATATATATATATAATGTAGAAATAGCTTCTACAGGACTAGACCTGTCTCATTCGAAGGAAATCATCATGAAAGCCCTGATGATTTCCTTCGAATGAGATAGGTCTAGTCCTGTAGAAGCCATTTCTACAATATATATTTATACTCTGCTATGTATTGAGTACCTTACTTACTGTGGTTATCCCCGATTGAACCCGGGATACACACACACATGTATATATATTTAAAAAGGCAGTCACTTTCTGTCTCTCGCTCACTCGTTCCTGCCTCAACCCTCCACCTATCTATCTGTTTCTCTCTCTCTCATACCTCCTCTCTCTCTCTCATACCTCCTCTCTCTCTCTCATAGCTCCTCTCTCATTCTATCTGTTTCTGAAACTCTCTCACATTTTGTGCAAGTATATTCTTCCATAATCTTAGGTTAACCAATAACTTTGCAGTAGAATTTGGTAAACAAAATATCTGCAAGAAGTCTGTTATATATATATATAGAATAAGATAATTGTTTCTACTTTTGGCACAAGGCCAGTAAATTACCCAGTACATTACTGGTACTTTATTTTATCGACCCCGTAAGGATGAAAGGCTAAGTTAACTGCGGCGGGATTTGAACTCAGACCATAAAGGGACGTAACTCTATGCTGGAAGGCATGGCGTCCGACCCTCTACCGATACTGCCAATTCACCGCCCTTATATATAGAATAAGATAATGCAAAGTAGTTTCAGCAATTAAAGTCCTTTAATGATAAGCAATTATCCACGTGTATTACTGGTGCTTTATTTTATCGACCCCGTAAGGATGAAAGGCAAAGTTAACCTCGGCGGGATTTGAACTCAGACTAATCCTGTGATTCATATTTCAATGACGACAGTGGCCACACGCTTCGGTGTACCCAGTGCCGTCACATCATCAGACGTCTTCTTACATAATAAGGTTATGTTCCCGAGGCAATCTAAATTGAATCGACAAAGCGAGTGTTCTTGAATCCTTCGCCCGTTCCCTTATATAAATATATATATAATGTGTGTGTGTGTGTGATATGTATGACAGCCATAACTATCTTGTCATTTTCTTAAACACATTGCACCAGATTGCTATTATTTAGAGGCTTTTCCAGGTCACTTGGGACACTCGTGTCAGCCAGAGAATACCTTCTCTATTTAAGGCTAACATCTCCTTAGAGGTCTTGTGGAATTTGAGCTCATTAATTGCCTCAATTCAAATGCGTCGATACAAAATATAAAACAAAGATGTTCGATTATATGCATGTGTGAATATGAGTATGTGTTAGTGTAAATGTGTTGATGGCTATGGATATTTATGTAAATTAGGGTATTGTTTGATATATATTCATGAAAGCTATGTTCTGTGCTGTTATTAAGGATGTTTTGGAAGTAACTTGAATATTTAAGCATTTAAAACAAGAGGCAAACAAACAATATAAACATAAATATAAACGGTCCCCAAGACATTTAAATACCTGTCACAGATGAGAAGACAGCGTTCAAATAATGGAATTCACTTGATATAACGACTCAAACTGAATGAATGTAAATATAAAAGATTAATAGACTAAATAATCCTTTATTGGCAAATATTGTTTCAAACACTTGTTGCTGTTACTTGCCATGGGTTTAAGAATGAACAAAGAATAAATATAGAAAAATGTGAAGTTCACGCGATATTAAACTCAGATTCAACTTATGTTTGTTTCAAAATTATTTCTTCTCTTCTAAAATCACCATCAGCAGATAATGGACCAGTTATAAAATATTTTATTGTCTTCATCATGAATATCATTTAATTTCTGTTGTTAAATAGCAAAGGAGGTGTTTAAATGTAATTCTATTTGTTTTGTTTTGTTTTTTTGTAACGTTCTCTAAATAAATATCACCCATGCGATGGAGAGATAGATAGATAGAGATATATATATATATATATATATATATATATATATATATATACCAGAGAGAGAGAGAGAGATGTTTGAGTGATTGTTTATCTGGAGTATGGATGATCATTGTTCATTGAACAGTGATTTTGAAGAACAAACGTGAACTCGTATAAAAATAGTGATTGATAGATTCAGAAAACCAAACAGTAATAGTTTTGCAGTTTTTATTACATCATTGTTCTTCCAAGGTGTAAGAAGTATATTGCTGATGTTATGCCGTCTGCTATTTTTTTTTTTTCTTCTTTTGGTTATCCTTAAGTTTAAATTGATATTCTATGACTTCTGCTCAGAAGAACTTACAAGCACTTCCTCTTCAGTCCAAATCACAGAAAGCCTGTGAAGATGGTTGATCAAAAACGTTAATCATATGATACATTTATTTTATATATATATTTTTTTTGTCTTTATTTTGTAAGATTCTCGATATAAATGTATCTGTTGAAACAGTGTTGTACATCAGGAGAGTCCCAAAAAATTTTCTGAATATTTTCAAAAATGTTTTCAAAAAGTTTAATAAATTTTTGAAAATATTTTTTGAAAAAATTCAGAAAATTTGTCGGTGGTGAAATTTTTCAGAAACCTATGAAGATTATTCCCATTTTAAAAATGTTTTTGAAAAAATGTCATCAAAATTTATTTAAAAAACTTTTCTCCGATATGAATCATGATAATAGGGGACTAGTGATTACTCGACTGGTGATAACGGCTCCGGTCGTTTCGACAGCTATATCCAAACAAGTTCGGATCTAGCTGTCCAAATGACTCTTTCCCTATTACCCACTCTACTATCCTAAGTATTGAGTACTCTGGTGTGTTATGATCCACCTGGTATCTTACCTTACCCTCTTTGTTATATATATATACACACAATACTTCTCGAGCCCTTTTCGGATTTCGGTCTTCATTCTTATTATTACTAAATATATATATATATATATATATATATATAAATATATATATATATATATATATATATATATATATATAAGAGACTATTTTGAGTTTTTAACTCGATATATACCTTTGATATATATATATATATATATATATATATATATATATATATAGGAGAAAGTATGACCACCCCGACAGCAGAGCTCAAGCCGTTTCGACAGCTATTTCTGGTGCGTTATGGTCCATCTGGTTCCTTACCACAACTCCGTTATATATATATATATATATATATATATATATGTATATATATATATATATATACTTTATTTTATTGACCCCATAAGGATGAAATACAAAGTTAACCTCGGTGAGATTTGAACTCAGATCATAAAGAACCGTAATTCTATGCTGCAAAGCATACCGTCCGACCCTCTACCAATACTGCCACTCAAGCAATGTGAAATAATAAAGCCCCTTACTTAAGGGCATAAAGCACCACTCAGTCAGTCCAAGAATCAAATTTACAACCTTACAATTCTGAACTAAACACACTAACCCCTAAGCTACAAGCATTAAGATACAAATAATTGTTTCTACTTTTGGCACAAAGCCAGCAATTAACCAGTGTATTACTGGTACTTTATCTTATTGACCCCGTAAGGATGAAATGCGGGATTTGAACTCAGAATGGCAAGGGCCGTAACTCTATGCGTCAAAGCATGTTGTCCAACCCTCTACCGATACTGCCAATCCAAAAACGTCTTTTTTTTCAATTGTATCTTTTCATTATGTTTGTAAGTTTTTCTATTTTTATTTTGTATGATTTTTTTTGTCTTGTTTTATTTTGTTTTGTTTTGTTTCTCAATGTCTGACTAAAATAATTTTCTGTTATTTTAAAACAAAAATATATCAGTGTGAAATTATTCAATGTTTTCAATGTTTTCCTACCCAACATTGATTAACAACGGACCTTTTATATTTGAGTTGCCGTGCAATGTTTAGCTTGCGTGACAGTAAGGCGTTATATCATTAACTTAGATAAAGTTATTACTAAATTCAATAGAGTTTCTATAAAGCTGTAATCAATTCAATATCTTCCATTCAGTTTTTTTTTTGTTTGTTTGTTTGTATGCTTATCTGTTTGGCTAGTTAGTTGGTTGCTTGTTTTTGTTGTTGATTTAGTGGGAAAATTTGTTAAGAGATAACAAGTGTAAGAGAGTTCAATCAGCAATATGTGTCTCTCACTCCAGATGGCGTAAGCATACAATGCAACGGGAGGAAACATAATAGCAACACTGACGATGTTGCAGATGTGCAACGAAAGAACTTTGATAGACTATATATATATGTGTTTGTATCTATATTGTATCTGTATTTTTGACCGTTGGTCAGTCAATGGCAACATTGAGGACCGAATAAATTAAATTAACCGATATAAAAGACACAGGAGCGAAAACCAACCAAACAGTGAGTGTGTTCTGTTATTAATTCTGGCAATATTATTACACAAATATGACCCTCCCCAAGTATAACAACATATATATATATATATATTGGAAAATGTGTGAAATCCTTGGCACAGTTAGGTATATTTAAAAAAAAGGAAAAGAATGACTTCACTTTTAGTTCTAAACAATTTGATTTAATTTTATAATACTATGATTTTACAATTTGGTTTTGTAGATCTAGATCTACAAAACCAAATTGCTTAGAACTACAAGTGAAGTCATTCATTTCCTTTTTTTAAATGTATATATATATATATATATATATTGAATAACATTGATAGGTACCATGTTACACAAATGGTATCTTTCATTAAAAAACTGTTTCAAAGATGGACGGAATAAATATTGAAACACCCCACCATACCACCCTCCCAAAAAAGGGAAAAAAAAAAAAAAACAGAAAAAAGTGTTTGACAGAATCTCAGATGTAAAGTTTCAGGAACTGATTGCTGTAATAGTTTCTGTTGTTGCAGTTCCTTGTGGTTGACTGACTTGATTGGAGTAACCAAGTTTCTTGATATCTTTGGTGACAATATTGAATGTGATGTACACAAAGCCTTGGGTTATAACTCTACAAACTGCAATATAGATTGGGTTTTAGAAAATTAGGATTTTTTTTTAACACGCTGACGCATATGTGTATATGTGTGGATATGTGCATGTGTATACATTTATATGTATGAGTATATGAAATATAAACGTGCAAACACATACACACTCACAAAAGTACACACTCACGAAAGTACACACTCAGACATACATTCACACAACCACATACATACATTCACACAAACGCATACACAGTAAAACAAATGGAGTGCCAGCCACTATTTTGCTATAGTTTTTTAACACCCCAGTCCTTTCTTTTACACACACATACATTCACACAGGCAGCAGATGTAAAGAGAGAGGAGTAGTATGAGGTAGTCAAACTACTCCTCTCTCTCTGTTGTGACAGAATCGCAGAAATTTATATATAGATGAGAGAGAGACAGAAAACAACAAAAAGTTATGATTATAATATAATAGATGGTGCAGTGATTTTAGGCGGCAAATTGGCAGAGTCGTTAGAATGTTTTATGGTATTCGTTCCAACCCTCTGGGGTCAATTCTTCCTCTATATCTTTTTTTCATTTCCTCTCCCTCATTCTCTATCTTTTTTTGGAAGAAATCTGCTGTACACATGTACACAGGCCTGGAGAGGGATGGGCTCAGCCAGGCTTTAAATACCCAAGAAACGTTACGACTCTATCAGGAGTTACGGGACCATACATACATACATACATACGCACACAGATTTCCTTCAAATGTTGATAGGTCATGATGTTTCTGGACAGATTTTCAAACTGTTATAGTCCTTCTTATGAAGGTATCTTCACTTTGAGTACCAGCCCGGACTGCTGAGAATTTGTCCAACTCTTATTAGCAGGGAAAGTGGACATTAAATGATGAGAGTGACAATCATGATAATGATAATGAACACTTTAAAACAAACAATTTGATATCATCCAACCAGGGGACAGTTTCAAGCAGTTTTACTCCCTCAAAAAAAGGTTAAACAGTGAATTGTTGTTGTGTAAAACAGAATTAAGAAAATTACAGCCACTAACCTTCTCTGCCTTCTCCAAGAGCAACAATCCTTGCATCGATAAATTCGGGACGCCTGCCTAGTAACCAGCTCATGAACTTCTGAAGCATCGAAGATGACTCGGGAACAAACATTGGTACACAACATTTGTGTCTAGGGAAACAGAAAAACAAGCTATGATAAAAGAAAATATCATTCGAGGAAAGATAACTAAAGTGAAAAGACGGCAGATGAACTGTGAATATGTTCACATGCTTATGTTAGAAAACCATACAGTGAATTATCAGAGTATATCATTTTACGTCTGCTTTTCCCTGCTTGCAAGGGTTGGACGGGAACTGATTCTGGCTTGATTTCTACAGCTGGATGCCCTTCCTAACACCAACCTCATTTACAGTGAGTGCTGGGTGCTTTTTTGCCGTGGCACCTCCACGAAAACTTTGCAGTGGAATGATAGGGACCACAGTCCTATCATCTCATTTCTACAGCTGAGTAAACTTGAGCAATGTGAAATAAAGTGTCTTGCTCAAGGAAACAACACATCACCTGGTCCGAGAATTGCGTTGTGTAAATGGATGGTACAATAACACCTAATGGAGTTGTAGAGGCAACATAATGGCACACAGTGTTTCTTAGATATTTTAAGCCTGGCGAATCTCATCCCTCTCCAGGTCTAAATGCAGCAGATTTCTTCCAGAGAAGGAATGAGAGTGAAAGAAAGGAATAATCAACCCCAGTACTAGATTAGTAGTTTTCTTAACAACCTCAAAAGTATGAAAGATAAAATTGACCTCAGCAGGATTTTACTAGACTATGACTCAGAGCTGTGAGAATTTTCTTCACACCATTCAAATCATATATACATATATATCTATGCATATACATACATACATACACACACACACACACACATCAATATACATATGTGTGTATATATAAGACCCTCTTCCTGCTATTTCAAGTGTTAACCTAATATATTCCTTCCATATATTGTACCAATTGTGTTGTTATTTCTGTTTACCTTTTATATATATATATATAGGAGAGACTATGACCCCGACGGCAGCGCTCAAGCCGTTTTGACGGCTATTTCTGGACTAAAGTAAGAGTTTTTTTAGTCTGGTAAATAAATAGCCGAACTCTTCAAGGGTACTTCCTTATATGGAAAGATTGTAGTTGTCAAGGGGATTGGTCAAAATGTGTAGCGGACACAGAAAAGTCTATCATGGGTGTGGGGTGGTGATGGCTGAACTTGCCTGTAGAACGATAGGGGAGTGGGTAGAGCCGGTCAAGCGTAGAAGGTGAAATCTACATGGCAAATTCTAAGGAATGTGTATGAAAGTAGGCCAGAGGAGATTGGCGAAAAAAGGTTTCTTTAGAAAGTGGAGGAGGGACGTTAATGAACAGGTAAATCAAATGGGATTGGGGGACAATGAAAAAATATAATAAAAAAGAATATAGTAAAAAATGAGAGAAAGATGTAACAGAAAGTAAGATTGGAAAGTAAGAAGTGAAATAAAACACAAACTAAGGTGTCTAACACAGCTGCTATATTTTGGACTAAGCTACACAATGAGTTGCTAGATGAGAATAATTAAAAAATTTAGAAATAAAAATTAAAAATGAATACCACATATCTGGGGTCTGACACAGCTGCTATGAATAGTTAGTATAGCGTAATCAGCGAATGGTATCAGTAAGTTACTGCGGTGGGGGTACTGAGGCTAAAGAGGCCCGATGGGCTGCCTCGGGGTAGGCAAAAGGGGGGGAAAAAAACAAAGAAATGAACGAGGAAGAAGTTCGGTGGTGGAAAGAAGTGATAGGAGGAGACAAAGGGAAGAAGAAAACATGGAGGAAAAGAAAAGAGGTACATCTACCTATATCAGTAGGGGTTTACCCTATCTTATTCGGCAAGTGGGGTGTTTCAGACATTGTCTACCCACCCGGATCGTTAGGGGGTTTGAGGGCGAGGTAAGTCTTCCGCAATCTGTGTTTGCATGCAGTTACCAGTTCGTCTTTTTTGTTTAGGAGTTGATCCTTCGTAAACAGCATTTGTAATGTTTCCTCCGAGCATAAGTTACACGGACAGCATCCTCCCGTGTAAGAGTTAGCTCTGGACAGTAAGCTCCAAGTAAGATGGTAAGTTATATTATTATCTTGGAGGTCCCAGATATGGCCCGAAAGTGTGGTGGCATGTCGCCGGACTGGGTTCCAGAAAGTATGTCAGTGTTGGTAGAACCGGGTCTTAAAGTTACAAGCGGTTAATCCTATATAAGCTTTGTTGGAGGTGTCCGTCCTCACGTTGCACTGGTAGATCACGTTACGTTCTCGGCATCTGTTGTCGAGGGGGCACGTAGATCCATTGGGGCAGTTACACTTCCTGGTCGGCTCTGCACTGATGTCTAGGTTGTTTCTTCCATAGGGGTTGAGTTTTTTGTTGTTTGAGGAGACGATGTTTTGTGCGAAGTTGGGTGTGGTCCTGTAGGATAGCTTTATAGTGTTTTTGTTGATTATGTTGTGGTATCGGTGTTGTGGTGGAAAGTGTTTTACGAGGAGCCTAAAGAAGATTTTCCCGATAGGTGTTGCCACCTCGGCATTGTGGGGAGGATTGAACCACGTTACGCTGCATGAGCGGTGGCGTCGCCTGCTGGTTCCGCTAAGGGAAGCTAGATAAAAGGATATTTCCTCCCGGAAGCCACTCCACTTGAGGGCCTGGTTGTAATAAGGCGCATGTTCGTTGAATATCTGCTCATTAGCGGATAAACGAGATATGCGGAGGGAGATGTTTTTAACCAGATTATTGGTGATGTTTCTAGGATGGTTAGAGCAGCAGTGTAGAATTTGCCGTGTAGATTTCACCTTCTACGCTTGACCGGCTCTACCCACTCCCCTATCGTTCTACAGGCAAATTCAGCCATCCCCAACCTGCACCCACTGCCATGATAGACTTTATAGTCTTTAATGCGAAGAAATACCAATGATAATCAGCAGGCTACTGATGAAGGACATTCTTGTTTCTCGGTCTATTTTTATTCATATGTTCATATTCGCAACAACGCAGCACGCCATTTTTCATTCATATATATATATTATAACCAATACCAGTATGTTGGCAGAAACACATTTCTCATGCAAGTACCATTGATTATCCTCCTCAAATGAGGCATAGAGGCACACAACAATGTGCTCCTATTCTAAGGTAAATGAACAGTGAGTTGTTAATTAGATATGGACAGAAAAATTGAAATCCATCTCACATGCCAAACCCCTTTCCACAATATGGTGTGGTTCAATGACCAGGACTAGCAGCATAAAATTATAACAAACATAATATAATATAGAAACAGGATCAGCTGCTTGTGATTTTATTTTTCCTTTAAAAAAATATATTTTATTATTTTGTATCTAACAACATAAACATGTTTATCTGCAAGTCTTCATTAAATTTTCACGCAAGAAAAGAAGTATTTATTATTATTATTATTATTATTTAATAAAAATATAAAAAGACAGATATTGCATATATTGTTTTTAAATTATATTTTTTAGTAAACATCAGTAATCACCATACGATGTTAAACAAAGAACTAACCAGTGGGATGATGGAGGTGGTGGCTAAAGAGGTGTAGGGGTTATAGTGTTGTTAGGGGTGGTGGTGGTGGTAGTGTGTGGATAAAAAAGTAAAGATAGTGATGGTGGTGGTGGTGGTGTTAGCGGTGGTGGTGATGGTGTGTGGGTAAAGAAGTAAAGATGGTAGTGGTGGTGTGGGAGTAAAGATGATGGCGGTGGAAGTGTGCAGCTAAAGACTCTATGCTTCACAGCATAGAGTTACGGCCCTTTACCTTCTGAGTTCAAATCCTGCGTAGGTTAGCTTTGCCTTTCATCCTTATGGGGTTGATAAAATAAATTACGAGTAATGCACTGGGGTCGATTTAATCGACTTTCCCCTCCCTCAAAATTACTGGCCTTGTGCCTATATAAGAAACTATTATTATTATATGGATTGGCAGTATCGGTAGAGGGTCGGACGCCATGCTTTGCAGCATAGAGTTACGGCCCTGTATGATCTGAGTTCAAATCCCGCCGAGCTTAACTTTGCCTTTCATCCTTACATGGTTGATAAAATAAAGTACCAGTAATACACTGGGATAATTGTTGGTCTTGTGCCAAAAGTTGAAACAATTATTATAGGGCAGTGGATTGGCAGTATCAGTAGAGCATCAGACATGATTTGCAGCATATAGTTACGGCCCTTTACATTCTGAGTTCAAATCCCTCTGAGGTTAGCTATGCTTTTCATCGTTACAGGGTTAATAAAATAAAGTACCACACTGGGGTCGATTTAATGAGCTTTCCTCTCCCCCAAAATTGATGGTCTTGTGCCCAATTAGAAACCAGTGGATTGGCAGTATCGGTAGAGGGTCGGACGCCATGCCTTGATGCATAGAGTTACGGCCCTTGCCATTCTGAGTTCAAATCCGGCCGAGGTTACTTTGCCTTTCATCCTTACGGGGTCGATAAAATAAAGTACCAGTAATGCACTGGGTAATTGCTGGCCTTGTGCCAAAAGTAGAAACAATTATTATGGCGGTGGGGGATTGACAGAATCAGTAGAGCATTGGACAACATGCTTCACAGGATATAGTTACATCCATTTATGTTCTGAGTTCAAATCCCTCTAATGTTAGTTTTGCCTTTCATCCTTATGGGGTCAATAATAATCATAATAATAATGGTTTCTTATATAGGCACAAGGCCAGCAATTTTTGGGGAGGGGTAAGTCTATTCAATTGACCCCAGTGCGTGACTGGTACTTTATTTTATCGACCCCATAAGGATGAAAGGCAAAGTTAACCTCGGCGGGATTTGAACTCAGATCATAAAGGGACGTAACTCTATGCTTCAAAGCATGGTGTCCGACGCTCTACCGATACTGCCAGTCCACAACATACAGAAGGCACTGCACACATTACAAGAAGAGAACTTTCAATGCAATAGAACAAACACCACATACCCATGGCACACAGAGCTGTGCTAAGTAATGGAGTGATAACGCACAAAATAAAATAATTGTTTCTACTTTAGGCACAAGGCCAGCAATTACCCAGTGCATTACTGGTACTTTATTTTATCGACCCCGTAAGGATGAAAGGCAAAGTCAACCTCGGCGGGATTTGAACTCAGATCGTAAAGGGGCGTAACTGTGCTGGAAAGCATGGCGTCCGACCCTCTACCGATACTGCCAATCCACCATTGTTTCTACTTTTGGCACAAAGCCATTATAATAATAATAATAATAATATAATAATAATAATAATAATAAAAAGCAAGCTGTTGACATCATTTATAATTTTATTCTGATTTTATTTGAATCTTTTGATACCAACCCACTCATGACCAACCTTACTTCTCTCATAAAATCTTTCATTTCAAAGTGTTCACATTTTAATTAAAATCCTCTCACAATTTTATTTTTAAAAAATGTTTATTAAGTTGTGTTCCAAACACTAGCTTAATCCTTTCTATACCAACCCACATGAAGCCATATCTGGGTATATGAAAGAGAAACACCCATAATAAAGGGTTCCCATTTAAATTAAAAATCTTCCAACATAATTTAATATAAGAACATTTTGTAAAGTTAAATTACAAACACCCTCTTAATTATGAAATAATTAATAATTTTAGTAAACCTCTACAAATTATTTCTTAATTAATTGAAATACAGTGTCATTCATTATAAATATGATCCCAGAGAGATTAAACTCGGAACACCATCACTGAAAGAGAAACAAACTTCTATTTAATCAGGCGCCCATTTAGTCCTTTGTCACTCCCATCAAAAACACTCAACTACTGGGACCACATAGGAAACTTTAACATGATGAAATGATACAAGGGACAGATGGCTATCATGTTGTTGTTGTTTTTATTTTGCTTTGTTTTTGAGGGGGTCTTCCTTTAGAACCATGGGAAAATGGGAGCTCAGTATCTCTCATTAACATAGGGCATTGCAAGGAGGCTCTGTAAGCCACAGTGAAACAGACAATACTTCTAGAAGGGTAATCACTCCAGTCACTCCGAATAAAAACTGATATGGGGTTCAGAGTTAAGCGGACCTTAAGTCTGGTCAGAAAACCTGTTTAGTGCTGGGGGCTGAAGAATACACCCAGTTGTAATGCACCCACCCAGCTGTAAAGTGGTTGTATATAGGAAGTGCATCCAGCTAGAAAAACCCTATCAAAAATATGAAAAGCTCAACATATAAGATTCACAACTACATATCTCCAGCCCATACAAACATGGAAAAGGTGATGGTGATGATAATGATAATGATGATGATAATGGTGTTGATGATGATGATGATGATGATAATAATTGTGTCTACTTTTGGCACAAGGCCAGCAATTATCTCAGTGCATTACTGGTACTTTATTTTATCGACCCCCGTAAGGATGAAATGCAAAGTTAACCTCGGCGGGATTTGAAATCAGACCGTAAAGGACCGTAACTCTTTGCTGCAAAGCATGGCGTCCGACCCTTTACCGATACTGCCAATCCACCGCCCCTTTATTATCAATAATAATAACAACAATAATAATGATGGTGATGATGATGGTCATGGTGATGGTGGTGGCTATGATGATAATGATGATGATAATGGTGATGATGATGGAGCCTCCTTGAGTTGTGACAATGAACATGCTACAGTTCAATCAACTGAGAGTCAGTTAACTTGCAAGTGGTTCAGTGCTTCACACATGTCAACTTATGAGATAATTCTCAGGCGATGTCTGCATGGAGTAATCAATAAATGACAAGACTGGACTTTCAACTTGCATGTATAATCCATTCAGTAGGCTTCCACATAGTTTCTGTCTATCCAATTTCATTCACAAGACTTTAGTTGACTTAACCCTTTAATGTTCAAACCGGCCAAGACCGGCCAGAATTCTCTACCTCTTTCTGTTGAAACTGGCTGTAACTGGTCACTCAAACTGATGTTAAGGTATTGTTCTCAAAAATAAATACTTTCAAAATCTCATAGATTCGATATTATGTGAGATAATTATGTGAGGTAAAGCCTTTACTATGAAAATATAATAGTATATATAGAGTAATGTGAATGGTAAAGGGTTAAAGCTATAGTAATAGCTGCAAATATTTTGTTTGATGGTTTAACAATTCTGCATAACTGGTACTTTATTTTATCGACCCTGTAAGAATGAAAGGTAAAGATAACCTCGGCGGGATTCGAACTGAGAATGGTAAGGGCCATAACTCTATGCATCAAAGCATGGCATCCAACCCTCTACCGATACTGCCAATCCACCAATAATAATGATTTCTACTATTGGCACAAGGCCAGCAATTTGAAGGGATGGGAACGTAAATTAAATTGACCGCAGTGCATTACTGGTACTCTCTTATCGACAACCCCGTAAGGATGAAAGGAAAAGATAACCTTGGCAGGATTTGAACTCAGAACATAAAGGGCCCCATAACGTTATACTGCGAAGCATATTGTCGGCGCTCTACCGATTCTGCCAATCTACCGAATGATAATAATAACAACAATGTAAGAAAAAATGTTTGGTTTGAGAAATTAATTAAATTAACAGTTATAATTAGCTAATTAATTCCTTGCTGCAACTGTTGAACATACGTAATTATGTGAATGTTAAAGACATCTTTACCTCTAAACCTCTAAACTGCCATAATTAATGGTAATAACATTTTCTTAGGCTTCACATGAACAACGAAAAAATTCATTAGAATTTAATAATATTTTGTTTGTATTGTTTTGTTAGTTTTGTTGTTAGTTTTTTTTTTGTTTTGTTTTTTTTTTTGCTTTTTTTGTTATTTTTGTTGTTTTTTTAAATATTCTTACCTGCCAGGAACTAGAGGCACATGGCACATTCCATAACCACGGACAACATCATTGCCGAAGATGTCTAATCCATATGCATGAACAACAATACGTGGCCCTAGAACAACAGGAAAAGTTTTTAAAAAATGAGAAAATATCAAAGGCAAAATGAAAAATAAGAATAGCATAAATTTGATTTCTGCAGGCATTTCTTCTGTTTTTTACATTTACTGGTAAAGAGAAGGAATATATTGTGCTACAATATGGAACCCTGGAGGAATGTCTGTGTAGTTTTTACTGGTAAAGAGAAGGAATATATTGTGCTACAATATGGAACCCTGGAGGAATGTCTGTGTAGTTAAACCATTTTAAACTACATGGCTTTGTTTTTAGTATTACTGTGAGGCACCATGGACAACTGTTTTCTAATACTATTGTTGTTACTGTTGTTGTTACTGTTGTTGTTGTTACTATTGTTGTTACTGTTGTTGCTGCTGTTGTTGTTACTGTTGTTGTTACTGTTGTTGCTGCTGTTGTTGTTGTTACTGCTGTTGTTGTTGTTACTGATGTTGTTACTGTTGTTGCTGCTGTTGTTGTTACTGTTGTTGTTACTGTTGTTGCTGCTGTTGTTGTTGTTACTGCTGTTGTTGTTGTTACTGATGTTGTTACTGTTGTTGCTGCTGTTGTTGTTACTGTTGTTGTTACTGTTGTTGCTGCTGTTGTTGTTGCTGTTGTTGTTGTTGTTGTTACTGTTGTTGCTGCTGTTGTTGTTACAGTTGTTGTTACTGTTGTTGTTACTGTTGTTGTTACTGTTGTTGCTGCTGTTGTTGTTACTGTTGTTGTTACTGTTGTTGTTACTGTTGTTGCTGCTGTTGTTGTTACTGTTTTTGCTGCTGTTGTTGTTACTGTTGTTGTTACTGTTGTTGCTGCTGTTGTTGTTACTGTTTTTGCTGCTGTTGTTGTTACTGTTGTTGTTACTGTTGTTGTTACTGTTTTTGCTGCTGGTGTTATTACAGTTGTTGTTACTGCTGTTACTGTTGTTGTTACTGCTGTTGTTACTGCTGCTTCTGTTGCTAATGCTGTTACTGTTGTTGTTACTGCTGTTGCTGTAGTTGCTACTTCTGTTGCTAATGTTGTTATTGTTGTTGTTACTGCTGCTACTGCTGTTACTGTTGTTGTTACTGCTGTTGCTGTAGTTGCTACTTATGTTGCTAATGTTGTTATTGTTGTTGTTACTGCTGTTGCTGTAGTTGCTACTGCTGTTACTGTTGTTGTTACTGCTGTTGCTGTAGTTGCTACTTCTGTTGCTAATGTTGTTATTGTTGTTGCTAATGTTGTTATTGTTGTTGTTACTGCTGTTGCTGTAGTTGCTACTGCTGTTACTGTTGTTGTTACTGCTGTTGCTGTAGTTGCTACTTCTGTTGCTAATGTTGTTATTGTTGTTGCTAATGTTGTTATTGTTGTTGTTACTGCTGTTGCTGTAGTTGCTACTGCTGTTACTGTTGTTGTTACTGCTGTTGCTGTAGTTGCTACTTCTGTTGCTAATGTTATTGTTGTTGTTAATGTTGTTATTGTTGTTGTTACTGCTGTTGCTGTAGTTGCTACTGCTGTTACTGTTGTTGTTACTGCTGTTGTTACTGCTGCTGCTGTTGTCACTGTCATTATTGCTGTTGTTACTGATGTTGCTACTTCTGTTACAGTTGCTCTTGTTGCTGCAGATAATGATGGTGATGATGATAATGGTGATGATGATGGTGTCATCACAAATCTTATAATGAATCATCATCATCATCATTTTACATCTGCTTTTCCCTGCTTGCATGGGTGGGACGGGAACTGATTCTGGCTTGATTTCTACAGCTGAATGCTTTCCTAACACTGGGTGCTTTTTTTTCTGTGGCGTTTACACATCCACTTTACAGTGAGTGCTGGATGCTTTTTTCCGTGATACCTCCACGACCACTTTGCAGTGGAATGATAGGGACCCCAGTCCTATCATCTCATTTCTACAGCTGAGTAAACTGGAGCAATGTGAAATAAAGTGTCTTGCTCAAGGAAACAACACATCACCCGGTCTGAGAATTGAACTCACAACCTAACCAGATTGCAAGGCCAATGCTCTAACCACTAAGCCATGTGCCTCCATGTTAAAAAATTCCAAAGATATAAAAAAATGGATGTGGTTTCCTTACTTACAGCCAAATGGGTTGGTACTTTTAAATGTAATATTCAGTGGAAAGTTCCAAACATGCACTTGGCGTCTGTCTTTACTTTTCTTGGTCACCTGGGTGATGCCCTCCTCCAAACCCTTCCAAAAGAAAAAAATAATAATGGTCACATGTATATTTTGACAGAAAATAGTCTAAGAGATCCTCCACAAAATCAAAATGACAACAGCCCATCTGAAGGAGGAGCCTTGTGGGGTGTGGTGGGGTGGCTGTTGCAGTGGGTGTCGCTGGCCATTGTCTGCAGAAATGCCTTGCAATTTTGTTCACAGATCTCAGCCGAAACACCTCTTTGATCTAGGTGTAGAGTCTGTCACCCTTTGCTCTTCCCCCTTTCTTTCTTCTGTTGCCTTATAGTCCTTGCTTTTCCCTTCCTTTTCCTCTCATTTATGACATTTATAGTCCTTTACTTCACTCTTCTATACAGCCAGATCTGCTCTTTTTAACCCCTAACCCCTTTTGCTCCATTTTTTTCATTACTTAATTTTGTTTTTATCCTTTCTTAATATTTTCATCATTGTATAACTTAGGCTCCGAGCAAGATGACTGGATAATATCCATGAAACTTGGCGGGTCTTACTTGGGGATCCAGCCAGATCAGTTAGACAGTTGCTTCTGACAGGACCTGCTGGAAGGAGTATTTGAGGACTCTGCCCTTATACACATACACAAAAAAATAATATAATCGTTCATTCTATCTCTATCGCACACACACACGCACATAATCTTACAATCCCCTTTCCATAAAGACTTGTTACAGCATAGGATTGAAAAAAAAAGAATTTTTCAGCATTGCTATTCCCGAGGCCACCACTACCTCCAAACTCATTCTCTTTCTCTCTCACACACACATACTCTTATCATCCCCTTTCCAACATACCCAACATTTTACATGACATAGACAGCAAAGGGTTTGTCTGCTTTCATCTGATTTTTTCTACTTTTAAACATTAACCTAAGAATAAAGGACAAACAACTTCTCGTCTCTATCTTTTACTAAACACTTTGCCCTTCCTTACTTATCCATAAACCTAGGGATATATAAACCAATGATTCCTATTTTTAACCCTTTAGCATTTACATTACTCTATATATATACTATTGTATTTTTGTAACAAAGGCTTTATCTTACATAATTAGCTCACATAATATCGAATCTATGAGATTTTGATGTTATTTATTTTGAGAACAATACCTTAACGTCAGGTGAGAGAATTCTGGCCGGGTATGGCTGGTTTAAATGCTAAAGGGTTAAGACAGAAGGGTGTGATTTCAGGAAGATTTGACTGTTATTTTAAGCAGCCTGGTGATGAAATTAGTCTTAAAATCTATGTGATTGGTGTTAGGAAAGACATCCAGCTGTATAAAAACCAAATAGTGTGGCCAACTGGCAAGACTTATCTCATAACGTGGAGGATCTGTCTAAACCATACAAGCATGGAAAATAATTCATTAAATGATGATGATGATGATGAACAAAATCAAGGACTATGTGAGCTAATGTATTCCGCTTTTAAGACAGCAGGTTGTTATTTCACAGAGATTTTGTTGCTATTTCCAAGTTAAACTATCAGGTACAGGAATCATTATTAATTCCCAAGGCTAATGATAAAAATTAATTGAAGCACAGCTGTTATGTAAATGTAAAAGATGGAGCTAATTTTAGTACTACATGCAAATGAAACACTCATTAATTACATAGAATGTTTGTAATATTCAAAGCAGATAAGACAGTTGTTCCACTTAATTACTGTTTATAATTAAATGAGCCAACAAAGGAGCAATCAAATATACTTCAAATCAAAATATGTCAAAGCAAATGAGAGGGGGGGGGGAGGGGTGCTATATATTAGACAATGTAATTAACTTGGTGTTAAGAAAAGTACATAGTGATACAAAATGGTGAATCAACTGCTAGAAATAGTAGCCAAATCTCATTCAAATCCAAAAATACAGGTAATGGTGGAGGTGGGGAGGGGGCTGTATATTAGACAATGTAATTAGCTTGGTGTTAAGAAAGGTACACAATGATACATGGTGAACACCCTGCTAAAAATAGTAGCCAAATCTCCTTCAAATCCCAAAATACGGGTGAGGGTGGGGGTTATATATTGGACAATGTAATTAGATTGATGTTAAGAAATGCATAGTGATAAAACATAGTCAATCAACTGCTAGAAATAGTAGCCAAGTCTTCTTCAAATTCAAAAATAAAGGTGGAGGTGTGGGGGGGGGGGTCAATATATATAAGACAATGTAATTAATTAGCTTAGTGTTAAGAAATGCATAGTGATAAAATGTGGTCAATCAACTGCTAGAAATAGTAGCCAAATCTTCAAATCCACAACTGTGGCAGGGGAAAGGGAGGGGGTCAATATATTAGACAATGTAATTAGATTGGTGTTAAGAAAGGTACACAGTGATAAAACGTGGTCAATCCCCAGCTAGAAATAGTAGCCGAAAACTTCATAGGCTGACCAAGATACTCTCATGGAATGACCAAATGAGGTTTATTTTTCAACATAGTCCTTCGAAAGAAACAATGCAGTTATTAATAAGAAGAATCGAAATTAATGCATGCAAGATTTAACATCAGCTCTAACATCAATCCTTCATAATCAACTTATGAACTTTTCAGCTGACCCTTGTATACCATGATATTCCACACCATCATACCCTGACAATAAATTGAACCTAGTCTCATGAAAGATTAAACATAAAACACCATGGTCATGAATCTTGGGTAATGACCGAAAGAATACAATCATGAATACAAGCGGCCAAAATGGGATTCCTCTCAAGGGTCTTTGGAGTAACGTTACTCCATAGAATGCATAGCTCAGAGATCAGAGAGTCACTTCAAGTAGAGCCACTACTTCTCTGAATTGAGAAATCAGAGTTCCTATACTATGGACATGTGGTTAGAATGTCTCAGGAGATCAGAGAGTCACTCCAAGTAGAGCCACTACTTCTGCAAATTGAGAAATCATAGTTCCTATACTATGGACATGTGGTTAGAATGTCTCAGGAGATCAGAGAGTCACTCCAAGTAGAGTCACTACTTCTCAGAATTGAGAAATCATAATTCCTATACTATGGACATGTGGTTAGAATGTCTCAGGAGATCAGAGAGTCACTTCAAGTAGAGCCACTACTTCTCAGAATTGAGAAATCATAGTTCCTATACTATGGACATGTGGTTAGAATGTCTCAGGAGATCAGAGAGTCACTTCAAGTAGAGCCACTACTTCTCAGAATTGAGAAATCATAGTTCCTATACTATGGACATGTGGTTAGAATGTCTCAGGAGATCAGAGAGTCACTTCAAGTAGAGCCACTACTTCTCAGAATTGAGAAATCATAGTTCCTATACTATGGACATGTGGTTAGAATGTCTCAGGAGATCAGAGAGTCACTTCAAGTAGAGCCACTACTTCTCAGAATTGAGAAATCATAGTTCCTATACTATGGACATGTGGTTAGAATGTCTCAGGAGATCAGAGAGTCACTTCAAGTAGAGCCACTACTTCTCAGAATTGAGAAATCATAGTTCCTATACTATGGACATGTGGTTAGAATGTCTCAGGAAAGAATTGATGGACAGATTTTATGGGCAAAACCAACCGGCAGGAGACCCATGGGTAGATCCCGAGTAAGATGGTTAGATAACATCCATGAGCTTGGCTGGTCATGCTTGGGGATCCAGCCGGATCAGTTGGAGATGGTTGCTTCTGACAGGACATGCAGGAAGGAGTGTTTGAGGAGTCTGCCCTGACAACTATCTCAGGAATAAGTGGGCGAAGAAGAAGACACCATGATGAGCCTGCGGGTAATTTGAACTCAACATCTATATGTTGGTTACCTAGTACCCTATCCTTTAAACCGTTTGACACCAGTGTTGTCAGTCAGTAGTGACTGTTAACTAATTCATTAATTCAATCACATTACCAGCCATGACATGTAAAAATGATTTAGTGGTGGACAATGAGGGTTGCTAATCAAATTACTCAGCTGGACAGTAGCAGCAATCAATAAATCTGTTTCTTTTATATTCCACTCTTCTCTATTTTAGATCATTTAAGGGAAAGGAAAACGATGACAGAAAGAATATTAACTCTTAACATCCTGTAATGATTTAGCAAAAAATGTCTAATATATACTTCATTTTTGTATTTGTTTTGCAAGATTTCTTATCTGAAAGCATCTGTTGAAACAGATATTGTTATAATTTGGGAGAATCATGCTGCAAAAAGCAAAGGCAACTGTTGGTTTTCACTTCAATTTACTATAAATTTTCAGTTAATTATTTTAATAACTGGATGGTTGCTTATTTGTTTATTGTAAAAGCTCTTTCCTCACACTTTCTGTGAGCTCCTTAGTGATTATTTTGTCATTTTGTGTCTCACCTTTGTTCTGTCCTATATATATATATATTTATCCTTATCGAGCCCTCTTTGGATTTTAGTCTTCAAAATTATTATTATTACTATATATATATATTAGTAAAAGGAAAAGAAAATGCTGACAAATTTTTCCCAGTGAAAAATAGTTTAATTAGGAATAAGTATAAATTAGTAATAAGTATTGGTTAATATTCAGTTTTAGTTTTAAGTTTTTACCGGTTGCGCATTTCTAATGCTTTTCAAAAATAATTTTGAGATAGAGCGCTCGTGATGTTTTCAAAATTATTTTGGAAAAGCATTAGAAATGCGCAACCAGTAAAAACTTAAAACTAAAATTGAATACTAACCAATACTTATTACTAATTTATACTTATTCCTAATTAAACTATTTTTCACTGGGAAAAATTTGTCAGCATTTTCTTTTCCTTTTACTAATATATCACAACTCGTGTGTTACACCTCTATTCTTTTAAATATATATATATATATACTTTGTTTTGTCTGACTCTTTGTTGTACCCGCAGCATTACCAGATGATCCTGTAAGTGTACAGGTAAAACCCTAGAGTAATAAGACTTGCCATTTAGCCATAATAAAGAATATGGAACCATATGTAAGCAAAATGCAAAGCGCCAGCCTCTCTGCAAGGTTAATGGGCCCACTTAAGTATAGACGCTATCTGTGAAAACTTGTCTAACCTTTGCTAGCAGCGAAATTGAACATTACATGATGATCATGATGATGTCCAAAAGCATAGTGTTAAATCATAACTAATGATGTGTATACATACTGAAGTAATGATCCAGTCATCTCCATACACAAAACAATGACGGCAGTAGATGTTATCTAACTCAGGAAACTGGAAAAGAATGAAAATAATAATAATAATGGTTTCTTATATAGGCACAAGGCCAGCAATTTGGGGGAGGGGAAAGTCAATAAAATCGACCCCTGTGTGTGACTGGTACTTTATTTTATCGACCCTGTAAAGATGAAAGGCAAAGTTAACTTCGGCAGAATTTAAACTCAGACCATAAAGGACCGTAACTCTATGCTGCAAAGCATGGTGTCCGATACTGCCAATCCACAGTCCTCAATGAAAATAATAATAATGACAATAATAACAATAATTTACATGAAACTATATGTTGCTCAAGTACAGAAAATAACTACAATAACAGTCAGTTGCAATAAAATAGCTTATAAAATTATAAAAAATCAGGTAATGACAGTTGTAAGGATTTCCTTTGGTCTCAAATGACCATGGGAATTGCACCTAGAAATTTCCCCTCAGCGTCCCCGGTCGACAGAATAGAGAGACGGCATTCTGCTGGTGGATGGTGATACAAAAGTGCTGGAAGAGCCATTCCAGCTTGCAAGGCTCACACATGCAGGTACCCAACTCTGTGCCAATGTTGAACATTGAAACACAGATGTAGTTATCTAAACTATAATAAAGTAAGGCGTGCGGGACTGCATACAGTTTATTTATTTTAATCCAGTTAATAAAATATGTTGGATTACTTTGAATAAATAATTAGTGAATATTACATAATTTATCTACTAAATTTTGTGACTCTTGATTAGATATATTTTATTTCTTATTTAAAGATTCCCCTCTTTAAAATTTTCAAATGTCAACACTTCTGGTTAGCGATCATTCAAATATTTCCTTCACTAATTTTCTACTAATGCAGATTATATATAATAATGTCTTTTTTTAATGTATCATGGATTACGTTACTGATTACATATGAGAGTGTAATGCAGTCTTCGTTTAATTTCTGTGTATATTGTCAATTACGATTTTATTTGATGTATGATATCTACATGCATATATACTTGCATATAATATCAATATACACACTACACATGCTAGCAGAAAACTAGCCAAAGGATGGTTTTTCTGCTAGTTTGTAAAGTGGAGATGGAAACACAGATAATAATATCTGTTCCACTTAAGTTCATTTTTTCCACAAGTTCTGCACCACCACCATCTTCATACAATGACTCACCTTCCAAATTGTTTTATAATGAGATAACAGTAAAATGAGATAAATCATCATCATCATCATCACCGTTTTACGTCCGTTCTTCCACGCTAGCATGGGTTAGACGGGTTGTCCTGTTGTGGGCAGTGTCTCGTCGGCTGACCATGCCTTGCTCATACAGGAACTGATTCTGGCTTGATTTCTACAGCTGGATGCCCTTCCTAACACCAACCTCATTTACAATGAGTGCTGGGTGCTTTTTCGTGGCACCTACACATCCACTTTACAGTGTGGGCTGGGTGCTTTTTTGCCGTGGCACTTCCACGAACACCTTGCAGTGGGAGGGTGTGGGGGCATATTGTCTATATGCTTCAGCTTGTACCCATGGGAGGTCGGGTACTTTGTATTACTGTATGACGCCAGAGGTCACGGTCGTGTGTCATCTTGGGTCTCCCCACTCCGCGGTTTCCATCGACTTCTAGTGCTCTGCACCTTTTTATGCAGCTGTCATCCTTCATACGCATCACATGTCCATACCAGCGCAACCGCCTCTCCTGCACACAGCATTTGATTACTCTTATGCTCAGTCTCTCTCTCAATTCATTTATGCTTTGTCGTTCACTTATATTACTGTTACACATCCATCGGAGCATGCAGGCTTCGTTTCTCTCTAATCTACGTAAGTCTTCCACCTTCAGCGCCCAGGTCTCACTACCATGCCATATGATGATGATATATATATACATATATATATATATATATATATATATATATATATGTAGGAGAACTCCCTACCGATGCGCTGAACGAGTGTGACTTTTTAGTCCAGCCAGCGACTTGAAAACTCTGGTACAAACACCACACTTGTGACAATTATTGACACATAGTGCTGGGCCCATGGTACCATGTGATGACAAGTGCAGAGAGATCTCCAGATATAAAGCAATGCCTGTGCCGTGAAGCTTTTATAGTGAGCAAAGGCACTGCACAAATCCAGTCCCACTCTCTTAACCAAGATGATATTTACCAAAAAGAAGAACAAGTCAACATCATTGGATACCATCAGGGTTGCAGGTGTTATATCAGAGTTTTTCTTCTCCTAGAATTCTGCCTTGACAAGGGCTAAGGGGTCATCTCTCCCGGTGATTTTGGATGGCCATTGACTCTTAAGCGCTCCTTTGCCCTTTGACAGATTTTTAGTCCTGCAGGATGTGTAAAGTCACTCTCCTCACCAAGAAACCTTGGTGGGGTTGCCAGTTTAGTCGCCAACGACCCGACCAGGAGACAGGTTGTACTGGAATACATTACCAGTAGCACCAACTGGTGACCTGACATAATACATACATATATAAAGGCTAAGGGGTCATGTATATATTTATATATACATATACATATATACACATACATATATACACATACATACATACACATACATACATACACATACATACATACACATACATACATATATATACATATATATATATATATATAGGAAAAAGTATGACCCCGACGGCAGAGCTCAACCCGTTTTGACGGCTATTTCTGGACTCATGAGTCCAGAAATAGCCATCAAAACGGCTTGAGCTCTGCCGTCGGGGTCATACTTTTTCCTATTTCCCACTCTACTACCCTAAGTATTTAGTATTCTGGTGCGTTATGGTCCATCTGGTTCCTTACCACAATTCCTTTGTTATACACACACACACACACACACACACACACACACACACACACACAGATATGTGTGTGTGTTTTTTTTTATGTTTTCTCGTTTTGTTTTGTTTTGTTCTTGTTATTGTTCTTATACCAAGTTATACAAAGCTAAGACAAGATTTTTAATCAATGTGCATGAAAAAAAAATAAAAGATAATTAGCAAATATCTTCTTTGCAAAACAACAATAACAACTACAGAAACAACAAAGGTTTGAAGATGTTCACCTCACATTAATCTGAATTAGCGATAGTTAAAGGTTATAGTTTAGACCAATCACCTAATCATATATTACTTCTGCCAGGCATTTCATAAAATAAACACAACAGACTAGAAATATAATAAAATTGTACAAATTAAGCAATCACAGGAAACTTGGTGCAGTGGCTCAGTGATAAAGTCATCAACATTATTGTTGGAATGTAAACCTAAAATTCTTAACCACACAGCCATGCCAACACCTCAATAATTAGACATGCAAACATTCAGATATTACTTTAAAATAAAATAAAAGGCTAATGTGTTTTGGCATCATGAAACGTATCGAACTTTTGCCAGCATTCATGCTTTGAAGCATGGAGTTACGGCCCTTGCCATTCTGAGTTCAAATCCCGCCAAGGTTAACTTTGCCTTTCATCCTTACGGGGTCGATAAAATAAAGTACCAGTAATACACTGGGTAATTGCTGGCCTTGTGCCTAACGTAGAAACAATTATAAAATGGACATGATGATGATGATGATGATGATAGTTATGGTTATAGTGATGATGATGATGATATGGCATTAGATTACCAGTTAGACTGTAAGCAACATGAATAAACAATCTGTTGATGTGTAAACATAAAATCTCCAGACTAATTCACCAGGCAGCAATGTTGTTCGTTTCTTTTCTTCTCTTGATGTTATATGTGTGTGTATATATATATATATATATCTGTTGTTTTATCTCTATATTATATACACATATATATATATATATATATTGCTGTTGTTTTATCTCTATATTATATACATATATATATATTGTTGTTGTTTTATATCTATATTATATACATATATATATATGTATATATATATATATATATATAGGAAAAAGTATGAACCCTACGGCAGAGCTCAAGCCGTTTCGACGGCTATTTCTGGACTAAATTCTAATTTAGTCCAGAAATAGCCGTCGGGGTCATACTACTACCCTAAGTATTGAGTACTCTGGTGCGTTATGGTCCATCTGGTTCCTTACCACAATTCCTTTGTTATATATATATATATGGAGGCACATGGCTTAGTGGTTAGAGCATTGGCCTTGCAATCGAAAGGTTGTGAGTTCAATTCTCAGACTGGGTGATGTGTTGTTTCCTTGAGCAAGACACTTTATTCCACATTGCTCCAGTTTACTCAGCTGTAGAAATCAAGCCAGAATCAGTTCCTGTCCCACCCTTGCAAGCAGGGAAAAGTGGACGTAAAATGAAATGAATGAATATATATATATATATATATTGCTGTTGTTTTATCTCTATATAGTATACATATATATATATGTAATCATCATTTCATCATCATTTCATTTTACGTTGGCTTTTTCCTGCTTGCAAGGGTGGGAAGGGAACTGATTCTGGCTTGATTTCTACAGTTGGATGCCCTTCCTAACACCAACCTCATTTACAGTGAGTGCTGGGTGCTTTTTTGCCATGGCACCTCCACGACCACTTTGCAGTAGAATGATAGGGACCCCAGTCCCTATCATCTCATTTCTACAGCTGAGTAAACTGGAGCAATGTGGAATAAAGTGTCTTGCTCAAGGAAACAACACATCACCCGGTCTGAGAATTGAACTTACAACCTTTTGATTGCAAGGCCAATGCTCTAACCACTAAGCCATGTGCCTCCATGTAATATATTAATAAATGGAAACTATATTTATAAAACAAAATTTATTTTATTATACATATTTCAATGGCAACCAAGGCAAATTATGGTGCGCTTTCATCAGATAAAATACAGATTTGTTTTATAAATAAATAAATATTGACATTCCTGGAAAAAAAGACAACCTTAACGGTTGGAGCTTCCTGGATAGTGGAGATAGTACATTTATTGAGGGTGGTACAAAGTTATGAGTGAGTATGCTAATGAGTGTCCGAAAGGTTGAAAAGATAACGGTTTATTTAAATTAAACTGTTGGAAGAAGGTGATATGTAAGGAGAGAGAAAAAAAGAAAAAAGAAAGGAGAAAGATAGAAGAGGAAAGAAAGAAACTAATCTGTTGAGTGAACTAATCTGTTGAGTGAACTAGACTGTTGAGTGCTTTATATCAGTTATAAAAATGTCTAAGCTTGTTGAATCCCAACAAATTAAATATAACCTCTGCATATGTATATATGTATGTATGTTGTTTTATTTAAATATATATATATATATTTATTTATTTATATAAATATTTAAATATACATTTATTTATATATATATATATATCATCATCATCATTATCTTCGTTTAAGATGATGATGATATATATATATATATATATATACATATATGTTGTTTTATTTAAATATATGCTAGCGTGGAAAATGGACGTTAAACGATGATGATGATGATATATATATTTATTTATTTATATAAATATCTAATTATACATTTATTTATATATATATATATATATTTTTTTTGTAACTAATGTCTATACAAATATTTAGATTTTATTCAGTATCAAAGTGTATAATATTCACTACAATTTTGAAGACTGTTTCAACATACTGCAAGGTATATCTTTGTCTCTCGTCTACATTAACCCTTGAGTTAGCATATTTCTATTGAAAGACACAACACAGCCTTTCATTTGGAAAATAACCAATAATTTGAAAAGGTTTAATAGATGGGCAGTGGATTGGCAGTATCGGTAGAGGGTCGGACACCATGGTAGGGCAGTGGATAGGCAGTATCGGTAGAGGGTCGGACACCATGGTAGGGCAGTGGATTGGCAGTATCGGTAGAGGGTCGGACACCATGGTAGGGCAGTGGATTGGCAGTATCGGTAGAGGGTCGGACACCATGGTAGGGCGGTGGATTGGCAGTATCGGTAGAGGGTCGGACACCATGGTAGGGCGGTGGATTGGCAGTATCGGTAGAGGGTCGGACACCATACTTTGCAGCATAGTATTATGGTCTGGGTTCAAATCCCACCGAGGTTAACTTTGCCTTTCATCCTTACGGGGTCGATAAAATAAAGTACCGGTAATCACCTTGATTATCTTCACTGACCAGTCTGTCGGGTGCCGCTGGTCACAGCACGTCGTGCTGTTTCAGCCATAAGATAACGCCATACCACTGCCTGGGCGGGCAGGCCGGTACTCATTTTTACAGCTGAGTAAACTGGAGCAACGTGAAATAAAATGTCTTGCTCAAGGAATCAACACATCACCCGGTCCGAGAATTGAACTCACAGCCTTTCGATTACAAGCCCAATGCTCTAACCACTAAGCCATGTGCCTTTGTACCGGTAATACACTGGAATAATTGCTGGCCTTGTGCCAAAAGTAGAAAAAATTATTAAGCTGGGGCTTGGAACATAACTTGACAAAGTTTCCTATATAAAAGTACAGAGGAAGGTTTTTAGATAAACAAATAAACAGTTTAATTCAAAATATATGGTGCAATGTTATAGTTGTATGTAAGATGGCAGTGTGACTTATCTACTGGTGTGACTTTTATACAGTGAAGGGCCAGTTTCAGGTGGTTTAGTATCAAATAGGTCAACTAATCTGTAACCAGAATGACCAGAAACATATCTTTAAATTACTATTACCACAGAAAGTGCCAAACATTTTAACACTTTTGAAACCAAACTGCCTGAAACTGCCTCTGGTTCTGCAATACACAAATGTTTATTTTATCTAAAAACTTTCCATTATAATTTTATGTAAGAATCTCTGTTATGTTATGTTCCAAACACCATTATGATATTGAGAAAGTTAGATACAGGACTAAATCCCTCCAAATTCTTTATTTTCAAAAAGATCAAATCTCTCTCTCGTTCTCTCTCTTGCTTTTTCGCTCTCTCTCTCTCTCTCTCTCTCTCTCTCTCTCTATCTATCTATCTATCTCATTCGCTCTCTCTCTCTCTCTTTCTCTTGCTCTCTCGCTCTCTCTCTCTCGCTCTCTTTCTCTCTCTTGTTCTCTTTCTCTCTCTCTCGCTCTCTTGTTCTCTTTCTCGCTCTCTTGTTCTCTCTCTCGCTCTCTTGTTCTTTCTCTCTATCATTCTCTCTCTCTCTTTCATTCTCTCATTCTCTCTCTCTCTTTCATTCTCTCATTCTCTCTCTCTCATTCTCTCATTCTCTCTCTCTTGCACTCTCTCTCTCTCGCTCGCTCTGACTCTTGCTCTCTCTCTCTCACTTTCTCTCTCTCTCTCCCTCACTCTTGCTCACTCGTGTTCTCTCTCTCTCTCTCACACACATTAACACACTAACACACACACAGTATCAAGCAGTAAACATTTACAATTGCCACAGTGCATTGCTGGCTTTTATTCATCTAGTCTAAGTTGTTTGCCAATATAAATAGTTTTAAAGCAACAAACATATTCATACCCCCTCCTTTTCCACACAACCTTTTACAACAGCTTTACATATGTGAGTATGTATTACAGGTAGAGTTTTTCATTAATGAAATAGGGTAATAAAAAGGTTAAGAGTGTGTTTATTTTCATCTTTTTAGACATAAATTATTTTATAACAAATTCATTTAAACTAACACAGGATGAATAAAACATGATTGTTAAAAAACATAATGTTTATATTTATATTTATGATTCTATTATAAAACAAACTGATGAATATTAAAAACATTTTTATGAAATAAAAATAAATAAGCTGAACACTTAAATAAAAATGTTGTTGATGAAGTTATGAGATTTTTTATTATTGTTTTTTCTACTATATTTATTTTGTGTGTGTGAGAGAGAGAGAGAGAGGGAGAGAGAGAGAGAGAGAGAGAGAGAGAGAGAGAGTAGAGGGGTAGGGGGCCTTCTTGTCACAATATAAGCGTTTTAACATTTTTGTTACCATATTTCTGATGAAGGACACCGTCTATGATTTTTATATAATCATGAAATAATCAAGTGTTTTGAGGGTTTTAATAATATATAATTAATTTTATCATAATTTGTTGACTGACATCGGTGGAATTTTTACATTCTGAGTTCAAATTCCACCGAGGTTACCTTCACTTTTCATCCTT
>OZ024748.1:58869787-58877287 GCA_964016885.1 Eledone cirrhosa
ATATTTCCACAACTTTTGAAAAGGGATAAATTTAATTTCTGATATAAGAACATGTTGGCAACTTTTGGGAAGGGATAAATTTAATTCCTGACATAAGAATATTTCCACAACTTTTGGAAAGGGATAAATTTGATTTCTGATATAAGAACATGTTGGCAACTTTTGGGAAGGGATAAATATGATTTCTGACATAAGAATATTTCCACAACTTTTGGAAAGGAATAAATTTGATTTCTGATATAAGAACATGTTGGCAACTTTTGGGAAGGGATAAATTTGATTATAAGGATCCTTGTATTTGACTTGAATTTTACTTGCTCAACTACAGAATGATGAAAGTTAAAATGAACCTTGTAGAAATTTAACCTCAGGACATAAAAGGACATGGCCCCACATTTGTCCTTCCCTTCTACCAATTGTGCCAATCAGCCACTCTTATCATCATCATCATCATCATCATCATCACCGTTTTACGTCCGTTCTTCCACGCTAGCATGGGTTAGGCGGGTTGTCCTGCTGTTGGCAGTGTCCGGTCGGCTGACCTTGTCTTGCTTATACAGGAACTGATTCTGGCTTGATTTCTACAGCTGGATGCCCTTCCTAACACCAACCTCATTTACAGTGAGTGCTGGGTGCTTTTTTGCTGTGGCGCCTACACGTCCACTTTACAGTGTGGGCTGGGTGCTTTTTTGCCGTGGCACCTTCACGACCACTTTGCAGTGGAATGATAGAGACCCCAGTCCCTAGCATCTCATTTCTACAGCTGAGTAAACTGGAGCAATGTGAAATAAAGTGTCTTGCTCAAGGAAACAACACATCACCCGGTCCGAGAATTGAACTCACAACCTTTCGATTGCAATCCCAATGTTCTAACCACTAAGCCATGTGCCTTCATTAGATCATATTAAAACCAACAAGACAACAATTATGAAATAAACCATATTTCCTTCTAAACCCTTTAATCATTTTCCCTTAACTTGTTACCATTTACATTACTCTATATTTACTATTGTATTTTCATAATTATCTCACATAATATGGAATCTTTAAAATGTTGATATTATTTATGTTGAGAACAATACCTTAACATCAGTATAAGTGGCCAGTTACAGCCAGTTTGAACAGAAAGATGTGAGAGAATTCTGACTGGATATGGCTGGTTTAAATGCTGAAGGGTTAAGCAAGATCTTCAACCAGTTTTGTTCTCCTTAGAACATGTGAATATTTAAAAGGAAGATGGTGATGATGAAGAGAAGAAAAAAAGAAGGGCATGTTGTAAGAACATCAAGACTTTTATCCAGAGCTGGTACTGTCCAGATGTATGTTTGTTGCATTTGATTAATCACTAACCTGTAGGAAGTTAAAAACAGGGGGGGGGGATAGGGGAAAAATAGGAGGAGAAAGAGGTGGAGGAGGATATGACTGATATAATATTAAATGATTTTACATGTAGAGCAATGAGGAGACGTCTAGGAGCTGACAATAAAAAAGGAGAGGAAATAAAAAGACAGGAAAGATTTAGACTATGTTAAAGAAGTACAGAACAGAACAATATAAACAATTTAAATGAAAGAAGTAAAACTACAAAATAAAAATAAAAAAACTAGAAGACAAAGATGTAAAAGACAAAATAATAAAAAAACAAACAGAAACAAAAAAAAAATGTTTGTTAATGAATATTTTAATAGTTCGAAATTATATATTTGTCAGACAAGATGATTTGTAAAATCACACTACATACAATTTCAAGTTTGTCTCATTGATTCAACATCTTGTCCAGATACAGACAAATTGTAAACTGAAAATTAAACAGAATTGGGGCTGGACAAACAAAACATAAATTGACAGTTGGCAAATTAATTGAATTTGCCAACTGCAAATCAAGAATCACCCAGTCCACTCTGTAAAGTAATAGTGCTGGTGTCACAAGAATCACCCAAGCCACTCTGTAATGTGATAGTGCTGGTGTCACAACAAGAATCACCCAGTCCACACTCTAAGGTGATAGTACTGGTGTTACAAGAAACACATAGTATTTTGTACATATATATATATACCCATGCTAGCATAAAAAATGGCATTAAATGATGAGGATGATGATATAAAACATATAATATTTTGGAAACAGTATATATTTCAGGATGGAAACCTTAAGCTGTTTCCCAGATAGTATATGCTTTATATATATGTGTGTGTGTGTGTCTGTTTGGCTATATACATATATTTAATTTGGACAGGCGATGGTAAGAGTGTATGAGAGTATATGTGTGTATATATATATGTAATTAAGTACTGTATATATTGTATATATATATATACACTGCATATATTGTGTGTATATATATACACAATATATATATATATTTCGTTTTAATCATTTTCTAACCCAGAAAAAAAAGAGAGAAAAAAATATATTTTTCTTCCTAATAATCGTCTTTTACTCCCTGTTTTCATATCTATATATATATATATAAATATATAAATATATGTATATATATATATAAATATATGTATATATATAAATATATATATATCATCATCATCATCATTTTACGTCCGCTTTTCCATGCTTGAAAGGGTGGGAAGGGAACTGATTCTGGCTTGATTTCTACAGCTGAATGCCCTTCCTAACACCAACCTCATTTACAGTGAGTGCTGGGTGCTTTTTTGCCGTGGCGCCTACACGACCACTTTACAGAGTGGGCTGGGTGCTTTTTTTGCTGTGGCACCTCCACGACCACTTTACAGTGGAATGATAGGGACCCCAGTCCCTATCATTCCACTGAGTAAACTGGAGCAATGTGAAATAAAGTGTCTTGCTCAAGGAAACACCACATCACCCGGTCTGAGAATTGAACTCACAACCGTTCGATTATAAGGCCTTGCAATCAAAAGGTTGTGAGTTATGTATAAAACCATATTTATTCTATTATATATATTTCAAGGGTACCAAAATTTTGGTACGCTATCATCAGATAAAATACGAAGTGTGTTTTATAAATTTTGACATAACCAAGGAGAATATACCTTAACGGTTCAAGTTATCCTTGGATAGTGAAGGGAAAATAGAAGAAAAGTCAGATACTTCAAATTATTAAGATGAGTATGCAAATGAGGTTTAGGTGAATGGGCAGAAAAACACGTTATTTTAGACGCTATGGAAAATTTAAATAATTATGATAAGTTATTGTATGCATAGGAAAGAAAAGAAAGGAAGAAGTGCTAGTATTTATGTTAATTTGGAGGAAAAGATTTATTTACCTATAGTATGAGTTATAATATTGTATATATAATCAATTAGATTATATGAAGAATTATGGTTGTAAGCATTTTTATCTTATTACATTACGAAAGGTTATATGTTTATAAACATATATATATATATATTAATAATTTGCGTATGTATTAGTTGTTTATATATCAAATATTAGTTACGAAGGAAGTTGAATTTGTATTTTACTTAAAAAATAGGTGGTTCAAGTTGTGAGAGTAGAACGATTTGTGGAATAATTGTATATTATACTCCAGAAAAACTGTTGAGTGCTCTGAATCAGTTATAAACATTTATATTTGTTGAATTACCAACAAATTGAATATCCCTTCTGCTTATATTTTTATATATATATATATTTATTAAAATAACAGATTAAAGTTTAAGCAAAGAATCGCTGCTTTCACCCTTAACGGGATCTTCTGAAACTAACAAAGTCAATCTGTGAACGCAGAAGTGAATATTTCAAAAAACATTGCAACCGGAGGCAGACAGGAAGACGATACTTTGGTTCGTGGAAATGTTCCCTGGCAAAGAACGGGAAAAAACGAATATAATACGTCATTATTTGGAGCGGTGAAAAACAATTACATACAAAGACAAAACCACATTTATGGTATAAAAGAAGTCGTAGACTAATATTCTATTAGGTGGTTCATAGAGACGTTTTCTGGCAATGAACGGAAAAAACGAAGATGGTGGAACAGCACAGTAGATAAGGCCATTAGAGACAAAAGGCTAGCATGGAAGGCTTGGAAAAAGGGTGGGAGTAGGGAAGAATATACAGCCGCTAAGAGAGAAGCTAGACATCAGGTGTACTTAGCATGCAGGGAGGCTGAGAGTAGGAGGTTTGCCAATGTTCTGCGACGGGAAGATCAGAGGTGTGCGGTGTTCCACATTGCGAGGCAGTGTGTCAATGCAAATCAGGATGTTGTTGGAGATAAATGTGTCCGGAACGATGCCGGTGTGCTTAGTGTCACGAATGATCAGAAAAAGGAGGCCTGGAAATGTCATTATGAGAGACTGATGAATGTGGAGAATGAATGGGAGAGAGAGAAATTACCCTCAGTAGATCCGACAGAGGGACCAGCTATTGAAATTGACGAATATACGGTACAAGAGGCGACTAAGGAAATGAAAAATGGTAAGGCTGCTGGACCATCGGAAATAGTTTCTGAGATGCTGAAGGCATCAGGGGACGTAGGCACAAAGCTGGTTGCACGCATCATCAATCAGGCTATAAATGGTGGTGTCATACCCAAAGACTGGTGCAGCAGTATTCTCATAAATTGCTACAAAGATAAAGGGGATGTTCTGGAGAGGAGCAATTATAGGGGTATAAAACTGATGGATCAGGTTATGAAAGCGGCAGAAAGGATATTAGCACAACTAATTAGAGAAAGTGTCTAACTAGATGAGATGCAGTTTGGCTTTGTGCCTGGCAAGAGTACAACAGATGCCTTCTTCTTGGTGAGACAATTACAAGAGAGGTTCTTAGAGAAAAATAAGCCACTATACTTAGCCTTTGTTGACCTAGAGAAGGCCTTTGATAGGGTACCCCGATCTGTCATCTGGTGGTCCCTAAGGAAACTAGGTGTTGAGGAATGGCTTGTGAGGACAGTGCAAACTTTGTACAGAGGTATTGTCAGTAAAGTCAGAGTAGGAATGGAGTTTAGTGAGGAATTCCAGATACAAGTAGGAGTACATCAAGGTTTGGTCCTCAGCCCGCTCTTGTTCATTATAGTCCTCCAAGCCATAACAGAAGAGTTTAAGACTGGCTGTCCATGGGAACTTCTCTATGCTGACGATCTGGTTCTTATAGCAGAATCAGTAGAGGAGTTAGAGAATAAATTCTGGCTATGGAAACAGCAGTTGGAAGCAAGAGGACTGAGAGTGAACCTAGCTAAGACAAAAGTGTTGATGAGTAGAAAAGAGGACAAAACTCTGATTCTGTCAGGGAAATGGCCATGTTCGATATGCAGAAAAGGAACTGGCATAAATTCTATAAAATGCACACAATGCAGATCCTGGGAACACAAGAGATGTAGCGGGATAGCAGGCAAACTAACAGGTAGGGAGAAATATGTACGCAGTAGATATACAGGGAAATTAGACAGTAGAAGTCGCATTGATAGACACATTTTTCAAATGCAGGCGGGTGCTATAGAAGTGGTGGATAGCTTCCGGTACCTAGGAGATCAGATTAGCAAGGGAGGGGGGTGTTCCAAGGCCATAGTATCTAGAATAAGGACGGGTTGGAAGAAGTTTAGGGAGCTGCTTCCTCTACTCCGTACGAAAGACCATGATGCCTGTGTGAGAAGCGCGATGTTGCATGGTAGTGAGACATGGGCAGCAACTGCAGAGGATATGTGACGGCTGGAGAGAAATGAGGCAAGCATGCAACATTGGATGTGCAGTGTCAATGTGCGTGAACAACCCAGCATGAATTTGTTGAGAGAGAAACTGTGTCTGAGAGGGATAGAATTTAGTGTACGGGAGAGGAGACTGAGGTGGTATGGACATGTGATGCGCATGGAGGATGACCGATGTGTAAAGAAGTACCAGTTGAAGGAAGACGTGGTAGAGGTAGACCACGAAAAACATGGGCGGAGGTGGTGAGAACAGACCTCAGATCGCTGAAGCTCACGGTGGAGATAACGAAGGACCGTGACGAGTGGAGAGATGCTGTGCTGAATAAGACCCGTCCCACCCTTGCAAGCAGGGAAGAGCGGACGTAAAATGATGATGATGATATATTTATATATATATATATATATATATATATATATATAAATATATATATTTATATATATTCTCTTTTTCTCTCTTTTTTTCTCTCCCTTTTTCTCTCTCTCTTTTTCCCTCTCTCTTTCTCTCTTTCCCTCTCTCTTTCCCTCTCTCTTTTTCTATTTCCCTCTCTCTTTTTCTATTTCTCTCTCTCTCTTTCTCTTTCTCTCTCTCTCTTACCATCCCCTGTCCTGCATGGCAGATTTTTTTTTTTTACATAAAATATACTACAGCTTTGAAAGAAGTCCTTAGAATTTTTTGTCCTGAAAAGATCTCCGATCTCCGGTAAGGAATTGCTAGGTGGATGCCAACAGGGGAACATATCAGTCATCCTTCTCAGAGGAAGGTGGGTGTAGATACATGTTCTCGGAAGAGAGAAAGATAGCATTCCAAAGAACAGCCCTTTACTGGACACAAGAAGGCAATTGAAAACGAGGAAGACCAAAGCCCTACTGACACAGAACAATTGAGGGAGAGGTGAAGACCTGGCAACCCACATGAAGTACCATCCAGAAGATGGCCGAGGGCAGACAGAAATGGAGGACCTTCATTGCTGCCCTACATGCCAATGGGCATAACTAGCAGCAGCAGTAGTAGTAGTAGTAGTACTAGTAGTTGCTGTTGTATTTGTTTGATGGCCCTCATATTCTGAGTTCAAATGCTGCCGAGGTCAACTTTGCCTTTTATCCTTCTGGGATCAATAAGATAAAGTACCAGTAATGTACTAGGGTCAATTGAATCAATGACTTTCCTCATATCCCAAATTGTTGACCTTGTTAGAAAGAATAATTAATCTTCTTTCTTGTACAGAAAACAATTGTTTTAGAATTATCAAATAATTGTTTCTACTTTAGGCACAAGGCCAGCAATTACCCAGTGCATTACTGGTACTTTATTTTATCGACCCCGTAAGGATGAAAGGCAAAGTCAACCTCGGCGGGATTTGAACTCAGATCGTAAAGGGACGTAACTATGCTGGAAAGCATGGCGTCCGACCCTCTACTGATGCTGCCAATCCATCAAATAATAATTATTTTAAATACTTGTTTTAAATGTTATTTTATTTAATTTTATTTAATTTTATTTAATTTTATTTAATTTTATTTAATTTTATTTAATTTTATTCTATTTCATTTAAGTTTATTCTATTTTATTCTATTTTATTGCCTTGTTAAACTTTACTGTAAATATCTCTATTGAAATTAACCTTCAAATAATATACAATGATTTTATTGTTCTCCTACTCATCATCATCATATCACCATCACTATCATCGTCATCATATCACCATCACTATCATCATATCACCATCACTATCATCGTCATCATATCACCATCACTATCATCATCATCACTATCATCATCATCAACACTCACTATCATCATCAGCTTCCAAATTAACCTCATTATCATCATCATCATTAACACCACTACTAACATCA
>OZ024748.1:58882287-58924787 GCA_964016885.1 Eledone cirrhosa
GGTGAGGAATGACAATGGTGATGATGATGAAAGTCAGTGATGAAGATGATGATGGTGTGAATAACAGTGCTGATGATGGCAGAGATGATGGTAGCGATGATGATGCTGGTGGCGGTGGTGATGGTGGTGGTGAGATGACAATTATGGTGATGACTATAATGATGCTGATGATAATGGTGATGGTGATGCAAGAGAAGGATTAGTAGCCATAGTTATATATATATATATATATATATAATTTTTTTTTTCTAGATAATCCAATGACAACATCAATTGAATAACTAAATAACTTCTCGTCATATGACTCTTAGCAACAGTTCACCTTCATTGTTCTACAGTTACTGCCGTCTACATTTCTGTGTTCAAATCTTATCTAGATTAACTTGACACTCCAAACAACAACCCACCTTCTATTAAAGTCTTCAAATTTAAATATAAATCCTTGACTATAATCTCATTACTTCATGAATGATAATATTAGATTTCAGCAGTTAAATATTTGTCTTTTAATTTATTATATAATATTATTTTATACAGATTGGATTGATTTGGATAGTTAGAGACTGTGTACATATTGAGTGGCTTTATGTATGTATGTATATATATATATATATCTACACACTGTGTAGATATGGACTGGATATATAGATTTAATGTGTAGATGTTGAGTGGTTATGTGTGTGCATATATATATATATATATATATATATATATGATGATGATGATGATATACACACACACAGCATGTAGATATTGACTGGAGAAATAGATAGATATACACATTGAGCTAATTTCGACTGGATATATAGATTTAGTGTGAAGATGTTGAGTGGCTGTGTGTGTATATATCATCATCATCGATTAAAGTCTATCTTCCACGTTAGCATGGGTTAGACGTGCTTGTCCCAATTAGAGGCAAGTTGGGTCGGGTGACCATATCACGCTCATATAGGAGAGTTTGTGGTTGGTTTTCTACGGCTAGATGCCCTTCCGAACGCCAACCACATTGACAGTGTGAGCTGGGTGCTTTTTGCCGTGTCTTTTACACATCCACTTTACAGTGTGGGCTGGGTGTTTTGGGACTGCTTTTCTATGGCTGGATGCCCTTCCTAACGCCAACCACATTTACAGTATGTGCTGGGTACTTTTTGTCGTGACACCTACATGATATATATATATATATATATATATATATACACACACACACACACACACACACACACACACACACACGCTGTAGATATTGACTGAATATATAGAGACTTTATCGATGTTGACTAGATAGATAGGGACAGTGTATATGAGTTGAGTGACTATATATATATATATATGACACAGTATGTTGAAGCTGACTAGGGAGATAGACATCATGTGAAGAAGTTGAATGGATAGACACGGTATGTAGATGTTGACTGGATTGACAAATAAGAGGTAGTTTAAGTAAAGAAGGAAGTACAAATAATTTTCCTGTATTTTTAATTATCTATATTTCTATTTTACGTTACGTTAATATGTCTAAATGTTATGCTATTCTACTATGTCTAAATGTTATACTATGTTGCAACGTATACATTTTTATGCTTTTATGTATAAATTTGAATAACATTTTTAATTCGGGTACAAGGAGTGGTAATATACGTTTAGTTGTTTAACAGTGTTGTGATCTAAAAAAAAAAAAGGTTGGGGAACTACTTTTATAGAGACTCCACCGAACATCAGTCTGCAAATACTCATAAAGCTTTGCTTATAAATCACACTTTACAAAGTTACTTTCATAGTTGTTTCCCTTCTTTTAAGATCGAAATTGCTTCCCTTAGATCGTAGAAAATTAATCTCGTAGACCCGTTCTTCGCCGCAGAGAGAAGACTGCAGTTCGCAGGATGGCGCAGGCAATCGAAAGGGCCTCTTGTTGGCTTTGGAACAGGAGAGAGGATATCAGATGAAGCCAAGAGGCAGTAATTTTGTCACCACTGCTTACCCACCAGCGAGAGGGTGTCATGGTTCAGGGTCGAAACACCCAATGAAGGTTGGACACTGTCTAATGACATCAACTCCTCCTTGCCAAATCTATGTTCACCTAAGGTGTATGGATGTAAGGCATCTTCTTAAAGATGTAATTATGCCTCCATTTGAAGTCCTTTGTTATGAAAGCGCTGGTATACTATTAAATGGTATAAACACTGTGTTACTAGCGTAGGGGATGATGGTTCGTGTCCCATTACCGACACTACGTCATATTTTTTCTCTACACTTGCGTCCCAAAATAATAAGGGGGAGAATAAGCAGGGGTGTGTGGAATAAACAGCGGGGTGGAAAATCGGTTATTTTTCTAGGTTGTCTCCGTTGAATTTTTTTTTTTCTTAAAACCAAAATTAGTCATTTAGTTTACATATTGAGACCCAACCCATCCTATTAATTTTATAACATACGGGATTTCTTGTAATGTTCTTTTTTTTTTTTGTCATGTATAATGTGTTTTTTTATTGTCTGAAGAAAATTAATTGTCGCAGAAATGCTACCATTTGAAAGAAAATTATATCGGAGATAGATTAGTAAAATTTAATAAGCGAAGGGTTTGAAAAAAACCCTGAAAAATTACTAAACTAAGCGACAGGGGTGGGGGTGACGGTTATTGGAGACCCGAGAGTATACAGTGAATATTAGGTATCGACGGTTAGTATAATTTACAGTTCTAACAAGCAGAATATGGGAGTGATGTGATCATTATCCAGATATGCTGAGTTCGATTCTACCTGCAGTGAAATTTCTTACAATTATTCTGACATATTCTTGTCAAGCAGATAGTTTCCTCTCATTCTTAAACTCCTATACCACACGAACCCTCATGAACAAAACGTTCTTGAAAAGTACAACACAGCACTATGTCTATACCACATTAATTTTTAATCTCTCTAAATGTTCGATTATTTTTTAAATGTGTTGAAAAATTTGAGGTATGTCTTTTTTATCAGAAATATGGTAATGGAAGGGTTAATGAACCTTCGTATATTATTGGTATTTATTCTATAAATCCTGTAAATATGAAATGTAAAGTTACTATTGGCAAGATTTGAACTCAAAATATATAGAGACATAATTAATAATGATTTCTGATTTAGGCACAAAGCCAACAGTTTGGGGACAGGGGAAAGCCGATTAAATCGACCCCAGTTCGTTACTGGTGCTTTATTTTATCAACCTAGAATGGAGAGATGCTGTACTGAAAAGGACCCGTCCCACCCTTGCAAACAAGGAAAAGCAGATGTAAAATGATGATGATGATGATGATGATATATAGATAGATAAATAGATAGATTTCCTCCAAGTGTGAATGTGAACCTAATATAACTGTATGTTTGCATCCCTGTGTTTGTTTTGCTCATTTATCAACTATATATATATATTTGACCCTTCAGTTGTGCTAAGGGCATGACAGCCTCTCTAGTGTTGGTGATCTACATAATAAACACACCCAGTACACGCTGTAAAGTGGTTGGTAATAAGAAGTGCATCCAGCAATAGAAGCTTGCCAAGTTTGGAGGACCCTTCAGTTATGTCAAAGACATGACAACTTCTCCTGTGCATTCAATAGAATGTGAGACCATATGTAAGCGAGATGCAGATCTCCCACCCTGGGGCCTGCTTGGGAAATCAGTAGCCATGATTCAGGATTAACATGATCTCTGTAAACCTGTCACACCCATGCTAGCAGGGAAAGTGGATATTAAACTATGATGATTATGATAATATATATATATTTCCTTAAATATATAAGTACTTGGCTTTTATAAAGTATATATATATATATATATATATATATATATATATAACGAAATAAGTGTGGTAAGGAACCACATGGACCATAACGCACCAGAGTACCCAATACTTAGGATAGTAGAGTGGGTAATAGAAAAAGGTTTAACCCCGGCGGCAGAGCTCAAGCCGTTTCGAGGGCTATTTCTGGAGTCCAGAAAGCGCCGTCGAAACGGCTTGAGCTCTGCCGTCGGGGTTAAACATTTTCATATATATATATATATCGAGAGTCTAAGGCTCCGTTAATGTATCGTGATATATATATATATATATATATATATATATATATATATATATATATATATATATATATATATATATATATATATATATATTTGGCATATTCTAGCAGTGAGACTAGGGTTATCGTGTTTGAGCTCTACTGATGAACGACTCCAACCGTGACCATCCCCACTGAAAAGTTTCGTGAAATAGTCTTTTTAAGACTATATAGAGCATTTGTAGTTTTTACAAATTGAAGGATGAGTATTTAAACTTTATTTGATTCTGAGTTAAGAATCTATTGGTTTCTCCCTGGATTTCACAAAATCTGTGGATAAATCTGTCTTGATTTTTTTTTTTTTAATTGAGTTTGAATTATTTTCCCACATTTTACGTTAATTATTTTTCTATTTTGACGTTATAGTCACTTATATATTATGAAATACTGCTGGCTTCATGCTCACAATAATTTCTATACTTTCATTTATATATATATATATATATATATATATATATATATTTCCAGGGAGTTTAACGTGAAGTTATTGGTTCGCCCAGGTGAGCACTCGATGTTTAGATTGACGCCTGTAGCGAGGTGTAGAGCTAAACAGTGTAAATATAATAATACAAGGACGATTTCTTATACCTTGTTTACGTTTATTGATTGGTGATGCGCGTTTCGCTATTGATCAGCTCAAGGTTCGATCTGTATCGGAACGCGCGTCACCAATCAATAAACGTAATGCAAGCATAACAAATCGTCCTTGTATTAGATATCTCTCTCTCTAAATATATATATATATATATATATATATATATATATACACACACGCTGAAATAAAATAAAATAAAAATAATAATGAGTAAACTATACACTGAAATATATATACGTGTGTATATATATAGTTATTTTGCATTATCAAACACTTCCATGGCCGTAAATATATCTCATTTTCTTAGATCCAATCAAAATAAATACGTGAAATTGAAAAGTTTTGGCAGTATTTACGTGGATAAGTCACGCCAAGCTGAACAGAAGCACTATGGCCGATATGGCTTTTCTCAGCTACCTGAATAGCGATCTATATACTAAACACCAGATTATAGTCCGTACAGAGAGAAAATACATAAAATATATTTTTTACTTACTTCTCCATAATCTAGTTGTCCATTGATATTTAATAAAAACACACTAGGTGACGCCATTTTGTGTTGTTAAGCAAGCGCATAGAGCAGTTTAACATCCATCAAACAGCCATCGTTTCGAAGGAAGTTTCTAACGTATATGACCAGAAATTATGTATATGTATATATATATATATATATATATATATATATATATATATATATATATATATATATATTACTAACAATAATTCTTTGCAAATTATCTCCTTCAAATGTTTGATATGTTTATGTATATGTCATTCGTTTTCAAATTTTATATAAATATATTAAAAGCACGCACGTAAATATGCAGACACAACTTAAGTAAGTTGTTTTATTTTAATATATATGTTATTCATGCTCGATCTTTCACTTTTAATCCCTCGGCCACGCTCTCTTCTCCCCTCTCTCTCTCTCTATATATATATATATATATATATATATAGTAATAATTAATTTGAAGACTAAAATCCAAAGAGGGCTCGATAAGGATAAATATATATCAAATATATAAGAACCGTAGAGCAAATATTTATTAAAATAACATTAAAGTTTAAGCAAAGAATCGCTGCTTTCACCCTTAACGAGATCTTCTGAAACTAAATATATATATAATGTATGTGTGTGTGTGTTTGTAATTTGTAAGGTTACTATGAGACAAGAAACAATATAGTGTTTAAGAGAACTCTTCAGTCTGGACGAGCAGGGGACAATTTCTCTAATGTTGGTGACACGAAAAAAGACACCAGTGTACTCTGTAAAGTGTTAGTGTTGCTGCCACGAAACAAGGCACTAGTGTACTATGTTAGTGTTGGTGCCACAACAAAAATCACCAGTGCATTCTGTAAAGTGTTAGAGGCGGTGCCACAAAGAAGTCGCAATGAACATGGATGGACAGTTTATTCCACTAACATGAAGCATGTGCAAAGTTGGTAATAGGCTCTAGCTAGATCTGAAATGTAAACCCCACCAAAGCTGGTAATAGGCTCTAGCTAGATCTGAAATGTAAACCCCCACCAAAGCTGGTAATAGGCTCTGGCTAGACCTGAAATGTAAACCCCACCAAAGCTGGTAATAGGCTCTAGCTAGATCTGAAATGTAAACCCCCACCAAAGCTGGTAATAGGCTCTAGCTAGATCTGAAATGTAAACCCCCACCAAAGCTGGTAATAGGCTCTGGCTAGACCTGAAATGTAAACCCCACCAAAGCTGGTAATAGGCTCTAGCTAGATCTGAAATGTAAACCCCCACCAAAGCTGGTAATAGGCTCTAGCTAGATCTGAAATGTAAACCCCCACCAAAGCTGGTAATAGGCTCTGGCTAGACCTGAAATGTAAACCCCACCAAAGCTGGTAATAGGCTCTAGCTAGATCTGAAATGTAAACCCCCACCAAAGCTGGTAATAGGCTCTAGCTAGATCTGAAATGTAAACCCCCACCAAAGCTGGTAATAGGCTCTGGCTAGACCTGAAATGTAAAACCCCCACCAAAGCTGGTAATAGGCTCTAGCTAGATCTGAAATGTAAAACCCCACCAAAGCTGGTAATAGGCTCTAGCTAGATCTGAAATGTAAACCCCCACCAAAGCTGGTAATAGGCTCTAGCTAGATCTGAAATGTAAAACCCCACCAAAGCTGGTAATAGGCTCTAGCTAGATCTGAAATGTAAACCCCCACCAAAGCTGGAAATAAGCTCTGGCTAGATCTGAAATGTTGACCCCCACCAAAGCTGGTAATAGGCTCTAGCTAGATCTGAAATGTTGACCCCCACCAAAGCTGGTAATAGGCTCTAGTTAGATCTGAAATGTTGACCCCCACCAAAGCTGGTAATAGGCTCTAGTTAGATCTGAAATGTTGACCCCCACCAAAGCTGGTAATAGGCTCTAGTTAGATCTGTAAACCCCCACCTGAAATGTAAACCCCCACCAAATGTAAACCCCCACTGGTATTAGGCTCTAGTTAGATCTGAAATGTAAACCCCCACCAAAGCTGGTAATAGGCTCTAGTTAGACCTGAAATATAAACCCTCACCAAAGTTGGTAATAGGCTCTAGCTAGATCTGAAATGTAGGCCTCAGCAAAGCTGGTAATAGGTTCAAGCCAATGCATGAAATGTCATCCCACACAAAACTTGTAATTGGATCTGACTAGATGTGAACTGTAGGTGCCAAAAGCTGGTAATAAGCTAGTCCCCCTCGCTTTACCAGCCGACCGGACACTGTCCACAACAGGACAATCCGTATAATCCATGCTAGCGTGGAAGAACGGACGTAAAACGATGATGATGATGATGATGATATATATATCGATGATGATGATGAGATATATATATACTCACACACTCACATATTTTCTAGTAAGAAACTCTTAAGAGAGCTAGACAGCAGCAGGTCTTCAGAGAAGAAACCCCCACCTCACCTCTTAACTTTTTACATTCTAAGGCCGTCACGCCGCATCCATATAGCACACACACACACATAAATATAAATGTATATTAACACCTATATATGTAAACACATATATATATATAAAGAGAAGCAGAGAGGAGGAAGAGAGAGAGACAGACATACAGACAGCTAGATCGATAGATAATTATTTGTTTATTTGTTTATTTATTTATTTGTTTATTTATTTATTTGTTTACACATACACACACATTTATGCTTATATTCTATATTTCGTCACCGTATCCGACCTCATGTTGTTATTCTCTGTTACCGCGGCAACTTGGTATCAATGCGTCATACAAGACACGCTATACAAAGAGCTAACTATTTGAAAAATAGTCCGTCCTATTTTTGTCTCTTTTCTACCTATTAAGTTATCATTAATCCTGAAGACTTTTGAGCTCTACAACTACATAGGTTTCGTTGATATTCGTGTAGATTCTAGAGAAATTAATCGTTACTAATTAATTTAAAAATCTAGAAGAGAGAGTGAGGGAGAGGTGGAAGTTGTGGATTACATTAACGGAGAACGCGTAGAAAGTTCCTTAGCAACAGAGTTTGTGCTTCGTCGGAAATAACAAGAGTGACATGTTTATTTAAGTACTAAACTTGGTTTTTTTAACAAACTTACCCTTTTTTTCACGCATACACACACACACACATATATTTATATATATATATTCGGATTCTGAATAATCTGAACATTGTCCAATAATTCACCGTCTATTTATAATAGAAAATGTTCAAAAACACCTTCCAGAGCGGGTTCCTGTCGATTTTATACAGTGTCGGTAGTAAACCACTTCAGATATGGGACAAAAAGGTAACCCGCTTTCCTTTAACGTTTGAAATATAAACCAACTATATATATTATTTTAAATTGTGATCCTTCGTCTTAGGTAGTCGCGCATTGTTATTTGTCATCGTTTTCGTAATTGCTAAACAGGTATGTTACTGTTGAAGTTGTCGGAAGTAAGGTTTAATTATAAAGAACGATCGAAATAAGAAAGAAATGTTAAAATTAAATAGGGTTTGTTGGGTTATCCCTCGTTTTAAATCTAGGCGCCAGATCTCGATAATTTTCGCTAAACAGGGCATGTACAATATATATGTGTGTTTGTGTATAATATGAGTGTGTGAATGTTCGGTAATTTCTCCGTATACCACAGATTGGCGATCATACGCACCTCTCTCTCTCTATATATATATATATATATATATGTATATATGTATATATGTATATATACTTAAACTCTACTTCGGTATTGAGTACTCTTCTCTCTCAGTTGTCAACCACATACAGATACATATATATATATTTCGTTTCTGAATTTGGCAACATGACCCTCGCAAAGTATAACAATATATATATATATATATTGTGTGTGTATATATATATATATATATATATATATATATATATATATATATATGTGTGTGTGTGTATACACACGCGAGCTGATGAGCTTAATGCAATGATTGGGACGAGATCTATTCTCAGTGATGCCCCTAGAAACTAAAAGCATCATCAACAAAGCAATCTGAATGGTTCAGCTGGTCATTACACGTTGGTTTGTTTGTTGATCACGTTCGTTTGTTTATTATTAGACCTAGAATTTATTGTTGCCTTCATTGTCTCTTTCTCAGTATATGTTCCCCTATCTCTGTCCTTTTTCCCCCTGTGCCTCTCAATCATACATTAACCCTTTTGAAATAAAATCTTTCCTGGTTCTATGATATGAAACTTTATTAGAGAGTTCACATAAATATTTCACATTAAAATATAGCATCAAAACGAAAGAAAATATTAAGTCAATATTAGGTGTGTCAGACCGTCTCTATAATACCTTGAGGCGAGCCAACATACAGTCTGGAATTTGACGTCGAAACGGCAAGAGTTCAACCGTTGGGTCCCGACCCTCCAATATAATTTACCTTCCACTATCCCATGTATCGAGTCCTCTGCTGAATATTGATCTTACTTGGTGTAAAACTGGTCATCCTGATCTCTCGCTCTCTCTCTCTCCATATATATATATATATATATAGAGAGAGAGAGAGAGAGAGAGAGAACACTGGAAGGTAATATCCGTAGTGGTAGAGCACTCAGTCCATGGGACGAGTTAGGTACAAGTGGTAACACAACAGTTAGTTCACCATACCGAGAACAATTGTTTCACCTTAGCGGATCCTCAGCTCGTGCTGAGGATCCGCTAAGGTAAAATAATTGTTCTCGGTATGGTGAACTAACTGTTGTGTTACCACTTATATATATATATATAAGTGGTAACACAACAGTTAGTTCACCATACCGAGAACAATTAAGTGGTAACACAACAGTTAGTTCACCATACCGAGAACAATTATTTTACCTTAGCGGATCCTAATGTCTGTGCATATATGTATAAAATAAATAAACAGATGGAGGTAATAAGAAAGTCGACTAGCTTATTCCTAACTGTGGAATGGTGTGGCTACCGACTAATCGAATTCGTGACGCGGTTTCGATTCCTGGTTTCAGTCGTTTCGCTTAATTATAGATCGTTAGTGTCCAGTAATTAACGTATGAACGTCACAAGTTCTCTTTTATTTTTCTCCCTAAAGTTTTTTCTGTTCCCAAACATTATTGACAGAAACAAAGTTAACTGTATCCCAAATCAGATTTATACTTTATCTAATGATAGTACAAATTTATATTTATTTAAATTATTAATTTAAATAAATATAATGAAGTTTATTCATCGAAATACTAATACAACTGTTCTAAGTTACCTCCCTTTATTTATTCCAGTCAAGTTGATATATTTATAGTGCTGTAGCCTTACTTTCGTATCTATTCTACTATTGTTAATTTTCTCCTAACTGAACTTCGGTTTTCGGGTGTTTTGTTGTATTTGTTTCGATGGCTCTTTACGTCCTCAGTTCAAATCCTACTTAGGTAAAATTTACCTTTCATTCTTCCAGGGTTGGTAAATTAAAATAAGTAACAATTTAAGTACTGGGTTCGAGAAAATCAACTTTCCTCTCCCCCACAATTTTCTGGCCTTGTGCCTAAATTTGAAATTATTTTTAGAGGAGAGAAAAAAAATGGAAAGATTTGTTCTTCAGGTCTTTACTTCCAAGAACTTTATCAACGTTATTTGAAGTAACGAAGTGATAAAGAGGAATAAAAGGCTTGCAGATTCGATTAGCAGGTAACTTGTTCTCTCGGTCGCTACACGCCACGAAAACCAGGATAAGCCCGGCCTGATGTGCCTCCAGGCTCGAGACAGACATTGGAATTTTAAGCTATTCTTTGTCGTGAATCAATTTAGTATACAAAAACCTGTATATTCTAAATATAAATAGATATATATTTTTGAAACAGTATGGTCCTGGAAATCTCGGACGATTCGTAGTGTTGACTTAAACCTGACGGAGCCTACCCCTCCCAGATTTGAACCAGTAGGAGCTAGATTGTGAACAGTTCCATATAAATCCAATCCCACAAGAGGTTTTGAACTGGGCCTTTTGAATTAATGAAACACTTGTTGACTTTATAGTCTGTCTGACTATATACCATCATCATCATCATCATTATCATTTGTGTATGAACCAGACGATGGAGGAGGGTGAAAGGTGACAAGACAGGTGTGTTGGTAATATATGGTTACACAACTAGCTGTTGTATTAGCTGTAGAAAAAAAAAAACAAGCATAAGAAACAATATCTATCAGATAGTAGTTTGAGCAAAAAGAAATATTTTTAAGATGCAAGTAATAGGACGGATGATAAAGTAAAGGAGATGAGAATAAAGGGATGAAATTGGAAATAGGAACCAGATTGTTAGCAATTCTATAAGTACAGACCCACAAGAGGATTTAAACTTGGCTGATGTGCTGGCTTAACCCACCCTTCATAGGCTTTGCATGTGGGTAGATGGGTAAAGAAGAGTGAAGTGTGGTATTGTATGTATGTGTTGTGAGAAATAACTGTGATTAGGATAATAATTTTTTTCTACTTTTAGCACAAGGCCAGCAATTATTCCAGCGCATTACTGGTGCTTTATTTTATCGAACCTGAAAGGCTTGAAAAGCAAAGTTAACCTCGGTGGGGATTTGAACTCAGACCGTAAAGGGCCGTAACTCCATGCTTTAGAGCATGGCGTCTGACTCTCTACCGATACTGCCCTTTGATTATGATAATAATGTAAAACAAAAAGGAGTTGAGAGACAATAGTGGACCCCGAAGTATGTCAGTTTTGGTTGTCATATAAACATTTTGTAGCTTCCTTACTTCAGTAAATACTCCCTCAGTTAACTCTTCCATTATCATATTTTTAATGAAAGACACTGCTTGTAATTTTACAATCATTTCCAAAATAATCACTTATTTGGAAGGATTTAGTAATAAACCATATATACTCGAATGTTAGCTGAGGAATACGTGACCAAAAAGTCAATGATAGAAGTGGGATCAATATTTTTACAATTTCTCACCAACTTTAAATTCTGCGTAAATAAGGATTTTTACCCATTTCTCAGACATGAAATAGTGTGGTCGGTTAATATTCGTATCAGCTTATTGAGTATATATAGTAATTAACTTTTTCATTATTAAACTATTTTGCCTTTCATCCTTACGGGGTCGATAAAATAAAGTACCAGTAATGCACTGGGTAATTGCTGGCCTTGTGCCTAAAGTAGAAACAATTATTTAACTATTGTTTGGAATTTCTCCCATGAAATTATTATTGGTGGTTATTTTATATGTATAAACACTTTAGAATAAACAACTTTGTATCATAGAACTAAGAGCAATTCCAGGCAGTTTGGTATCAAAAAGATTAACTCTTTTGTAATTATGGCCTTGTTTCTGGTTTCTTTTCATAGGTCCGCAATGGTCACATCAAACGAATTACAGATAATGACATCCAATCATTAGTGTTGGAGATTGTTGGCACAAATGTCAGGTAAATATTTCCAATTTTGCTTTTCAACCTGTTGAAGTAGCGACCACTTCCATTAAGTTTGATGATGAACCTATAGTAGTGGAAAATGTTTGCGTTGTTCGCGCCCCTCCCCCCCCCTCCCCATGCCTCCTGTCTACTCATTGCTATCAGGACAGAATTGGCGACCTGTAGGAGTGAACCCTGCAATTTTAAATGGCTATTTAAATGCATCTTACTCACTATCCTCCAGTGTAAAATTTTCTCTATTGTTGTGAATGCTGAGACCATGAGGTGGTTTGTGACTGGGGCTCTGCATTCTCCCACACTGTCTAGGCTCCTATCATTGGGGTAGGTTACTGAATACAAATTAAAGTGTTCTTGTTTTCTCTCACTAATTAAGAATCACAATTTTATCTCCTCTGAATCTGTTCCCATCTTTTTCACCTCCACTCTGCTATCATTTATATGCTAACCAGATTTATATAGTTTAAAAGCTGTAAGGTTAACTGATAGCTTACCTTTGAGTATGAGCTTAGAGATATTTAGTTAATATATTTATCTTTTAGTGAGGAAGAAGGGCAGTGTCCATGACACTCTTTTCAGGGCCTCAGTGGCTCATTGGAGAGAGGAAAAGAGGGAGATATCCTCAAACTAGGGACCTGGCTTAAATGCTTGCAACAAAGTAGACACCATTAAAAGTACTCGGAAGCCCATTGGTGATGTTAAACCACTTAATGATTTAAGTCTATCACCCAAGTAGATCATGACGAGTTTTGAATTCATGATGCAAAGAGCCAAAGCAAATACTGCAAGGCAGCCTATCTGATGTTCTGACAACTCTACCAACACACTGTCCTAGGTTAAAAGGCAATATTAACTGTGGCAGGATTTAAAATGATCCTGTAAGGTGCTAGAATAAATACTGTTAGTTGATTCTGCTGACATTCCAATATTTCAGCTAATTTGACACCTGGTATGGTGATGTTTCTGTGATTTGAGTTGTAGGGTTATCACTGAAGACTTCATCTTCTTGTGTTTGAAGGGGCAAATTCTATTCCCCTTCTCATCTGACCATGATTCAGCAGGTACAGCTCTCTGGATGAGGGGCAGGGCCTATATATAGCTCCCACCGCACACCTGTTTCTCTCTTATAAAACTTCTCAGTCCTTAGTGAGGAGCTTCAGCTTCCCCGGGGCAGGGTGAAAGCCTTGTAACACCTTGTAGAATTTTTCAGAGGCTCCGCTTCCCCAGAAGCTGTATCTACATGAAAGTTGAAGCCACTGCACGCTAATAGAACACTTGTCAATTTTACAATGTTGCTGTTGCTCACAGCTGTGATATATATATATATATATATATGTTTAATATAGAAAAGGCTTCTACAAGACTAGAACTGTTTCATTCGGAGGAATCCTCCGAATGAAACAGTTCTAGTCCTGTAGAAGCCATTTCTATATTAAATATTTATACTCTTTATGTATTGAGCACCTTACTTACTGTGGTTACCCCCAATTGAATCCGGGATAAACATATATATATATTCTTAACCTGGGTTCACTATTTACAACTGGATTATGGAAATATTTTTTTCATTATTTTATTTCTTATAAAGTAACCCGTGCTAACGTTGAAAAATGGGTGTTAAACTAGTGATGATGATGATGATGAGGATAAAGGGAAGGTAATTGGTAGAATTACTAGATAGTGGGACAAAATGATTAGTAGCAATGTTGTTTTGGCCCTTTATGTCCTAAGTTCAAAATCTACTGGGGTCAACTTTGCTGTTCACCCTTCTGAGGTCAATAAAATAAAGGTACCAGTGAGTTAGCATGGTTGAGTTAATCAACTTTCATTCCTTCCACCACCATCATAAAAAAAAAAATTGCTGGTCTTGTGCGTGAACTGGAAATCGTGATTTTTATTTCTTATACTATACCATGCCTTTTGTCTTTTTGTGAACAATAGCTCCATTGTTTATAGGTTTCCAACAAACCAATCACTGGCTTATATTATTTCTGATGGTGAGACCAACAGGAGTGTCTGAACAATTTTGGCAGGATGATTACAAAAGTGTTTTTGTTTAAATGTACCAGCTTATCAGTTTCTTTGCTGATGGGTATCGATAAATGTGACCCACACCTACACACCAATGGAATGGGCTTCTGTTGTTTCCACGTAGCAAATTTTACTCGCAATGCAGTGTTTAACCTGAGCTGCTCTGCAGTGGCATCAAACTGCCAAACACTTGGTTTCGAAGTAAACTTCTTAACCTCACAGCCATGCCTGTGCCCATTCATTGAAAGAGTTAAGTGTTTTAACTATTGAGTTGGCATCAGGAAGGGCATCTGGTCATAGAATTGTACTTTTAAGGGTCTCATGCCAGCATATAACATTAGATCTAAAACCAATGTAGTTGATTGTCAGAATTCAACAGAGAGTTGAATGTCATTGCGCTATTTTTTCTGAGTTCAAATCCCATCGAGATCAACTTTGCCTTTCATCTTTCTGGGGTCAATAAAATAAAGCACCAGTCAAGTACTAAAGTCTGTCTCAAACCCTTATACTTATCAGGCTGGTACTTCCTCCTGGACAGGACGCCACTCCATCACAGGGTTAAACTCCCAGCTGCTACTGGTACACATTTTCAGTTGAGTATATTCGAGCAATGTGAAATGAAGGGTTTTGCTTAAGCACACAACACACAATTTAGTCAAGTAATTGAACCCACAAAATTATAATATTGGGTCACAGCCCTCCACAGTCAAGTACTAGAGTGGCCCTTCTCCAAATTTAAAAATCAATAATGATGACGATGAAAACCTCATATTTAATCTCTGTTTATTTATTTATCTCTTCAGTACCACTTATATTACATGTCCTGCTGATCCAAAGAAAACCCTTGGAATAAAACTTCCCTTTTTGGTGATGATAATAAAAAATCTAAAAAAATATTTCACATTTGAAGTACAGGTAAATAATATATTTGATTATCACTTAATTTTAACCTTTAGCATTTTAAAATCCTAATCCCCACCCACACCCTGCTACATGTGCAGTTCCCAATCTTGGACATACTGGTGTATGAATATCAATAAATAGAATGATGTTGGACAATTAAATTTGTAAACAGAGAAAAGAAAAAAAGACTATCATATGAACTAAACTAAATAGATGTCAGGCTAACCATTTAGCATTTATATGACTGTATATTTACTATTGTATTTTTGTGATAAAGGCTTAATCTCACATATAATTATGCCACATAATATCAAATCTATGAGATTTTGATATCATTTATTTTAAGAACAATACCATTACATCAGTATCAGCAGCCGGTTATAGCCAGTTTGAACAGGATGAGGTGAGAGAATTCTGTCCAGATATGGCCGGTTTAAATGCTAAAGGATTATTGTGATGTAAAATAATTGCTCAGTCATGCAGAAATTAGGGTTAATAACTGTAGCAATATGTGTGAGTAAAAGGGGTGGCAGGATATAGTCATTGTTAGTACTGGGGTGCTTGGATATAGTCATTGTTAGTACTGGGGTGGTGGGATATAGTCATTGTTAGTACTGGGGTGGTGGGATATAGTCATTGTTAGTACAGGGGTGGTGGGATATAGTCATTGTTAGTACTGGGGTGCTTGGATATAGTCATTGTTAGTACTGGGGTGGTGGGATATAGTCATTGTTAGTAATTGGGGGGGGGGGATATAGTCATTGTTAGTACTGGGGTGGTGGGATATAGTCATTGTTAGTACTGTTGTAATATCATCAAACATTATCCGTACTGGAATACTGAGATGGTATGTACAGGGTGGCTGTGTGGTTAAGAGGTTCAGTTCACAACACTGAGATGGTATGTACAGGGTGGCTGTGTGGTTAAGAGGTTCAGTTCACAACACTGAGATGGTATGTACAGGGTGGCTGTGTGGTTAAGAGGTTCACTTCACAATACTGAGATGGTATGTACAGGGTGGCTGTGTGGTTAAGCGGTTCAGTTCACAATACTGAGATGGTATGTACAGGGTGGCTGTGTGGTTAAGAGGTTCAGTTCACAACACTGAGATGGTATGTACAGGGTGGCTGTGTGGTTAAGAGGTTCACTTCACAATACTGAGATGGTATGTACAGGGTGGCTGTGTGGTTAAGAGGTTCAGTTCACAACACTGAGATGGTATGTACAGGGTGGCTGTGTGGTTAAGAGGTTCAGTTCACAACACTGAGATGGTATGTACAGGGTGGCTGTGTGGTTAAGAGGTTCACTTCACAATACTGAGATGGTATGTACAGGGTGGCTGTGTGGTTAAGAGGTTCAGTTCACAACACTGAGATGGTATGTACAGGGTGGCTGTGTGGTTAAGAGGTTCAGTTCACAGTACTGAGATGGTATGTACAGGGTGGCTGTGGGGTTAAGAGGTTCAGTTCACCACACTGAGATGGTATGTACAGGGTGGCTGGGTGGTTAAGAGGTTCACTTCGCAATCATGTGGTTTTATGTTCAATTTCACTGAATTGTATGTTGGTATACAATGAGGAAAGAAAACATGCCGACATATACACACACTCTTCTGTCTGTGTATGTGTGTGTGTTAGTGTATGTGTGCTTGCATGTTTCTATTTATATACTCATACACAACTCATATATATAAATGTATACATATGTATATATACACACACGCAATTGTAATGAATCTTAGAATGTATATATCTGTGATGACTGAGGAAGGAAATGGGTGGGATGGTGAAAAAGTGTATCATTTCATTCACAAAACCTTGTTCAGCCTGTGGCTAAAGTGGCAGACACTTCACCTAGGTGCTACACTTTAGGAGAAAGCCTGAAGCCATGAGGTTGTAAAACCTACATACACGTGCACAATTTTGTTTATTCTGCAGTAACTTACATTAGATGGAATGGAGGGTCACTACGTCAGTTATGACAAGTGTTCCGGTTGATCCAATCAACGGAACAGCCTGCTCGTGAAATTAACGTGCAAGTGGCTGAGCATTCCATAGACACCTGTACCCTTACTGTAGTTCTCAGGGAGATTCAGCATGGCACAGAATGTGACAAGGCTGACCTTTTAAATTACAAGTACAACTCAATTTTGTAGTTGAGTGGACTGGAGCACCGTGAAATAAAGTGTCTTGTTCAAGGACACAATGTGCTGCTAGGAATTGAACTCATGAACTTACGATTGTGAGCCAAATAGCCTAACCACAAGGCCACATGCCTTCACAGTAGCTTACATACATACTAACACGCAATGTACAGTTCTGTTTCATCTGTAGTACCATACATATATGAGGATTGCAGCATCTTCACAGACGATTGCCGTCTCTTATTGATTCTTCATTATCATCCCATCTGTATCCATAACTACGTAGATGTCTTTGTGGGCCAGCTGTAGATCTGCATGGTTTACGACACAGGTGACAGAAGAGAGCTGTGCTTTCCCCTGGACTGGTGGTCTCACCCTGTCGGACACCGTCTTTATGTACCACCGTGTGTTTTTTTTTAGTCCGGACAAGTTCCACATGCATACATACATACATACATACATACATACATACATACATACTTACATGTCGAATTCTATTTGATCTGCAGTCGCCTACACACATACTTACACACAGTTCCAGTTATTCTGTTGTAGTTTTCATACATATATATATATATACACACACACACACATGTACAATTCTGTTTGTTTTGTGATAGGTTTTAGATGACAAAGGTGTACGTCGCCGATTCCGTGCCAGCAACTACCAGAGTACCACGCGTGTAAAACCTTTCATCTGTACTATGCCAATGCGTCTTGATGATAGCTGGAATCAGATACAGTTTAATCTCTCTGATTTTACACGGCGGGCCTATGGTACAAACTACATTGAGACAATTAGAGTACAGGTAAGTGTTTACATTCATGTTAATCATCTATATCTACACCATTTTCACTACCCGTGTATACATGTGAATGCATATATATATGGAGGCACATGGCTTAGTGGTTAGAGCATTGGCCTTGCAATCGAAAGGTTGTGAGTTCAATTCTCAGACCGGGTGATGTGTTGTTTCCTTGAGCTAGACACTTTATTTCACATTGCTCCAGTTTACTCAGCTGTAAAGTGGACGTGTAGGTGCCACAGAAAAAAAACGCACCCAGCACTCACTGTAAATGAGGTTGGTGTTAGGAAGGGCATCCAGCTGTAGAAATCAAGCCAGAATCAGTTCCAGTCCCACCCTTGCAAGCAGGGAAAAGTGGACATAAAATGATGATGATGATGATATATATATACATATATATATATATACACACATCATCATTACTTCAACCCCAATACGCATGCCTTTCCCCAGACACACATTGCTAAAAGCTGCCCCTCTCCCCTGTGAAGTGATTGGTGATGGAAAGGGCATTCAGTCATGGAAAACTTGTCCAACAAAAGGTCGAGAGGACCCTTCAGTTATGTCAAGGACATGACAGTCTCTTTAGTTATTGGTGACCTACTACAAAACACACCCAGTACAAACTGTAAAGTGGTTGGTGTTAGGAAGGGCATGCGGCTGTAGAAATCTTGCCAGACAAAGGATTGGGAAAACTCTCAGTCGTATCAAAGATATGACAACCCTTCCTCTGTGCTCGGTGGAATTGGAGACCGTACATAAGTGAGACACAGATCCCTGGCCTGTCTGGGAGATCAGTGGCTCTATTTCAGTTCTGACTTGGTCTATGTAGACCTGTTCAATGCTTGCTAGCAAGAGAAGCGTACGTTAAAACAACGACGACGATGATGATGATGATATATATATTATATATATATTTGAATGCACCACCTTCCCCTCTATCCCCCCCCCCTCCATATACCTCCCACGGCCTAACACTGCACCCAGTCCACACTGTAAAATGGTTGTGTAGGTGTCATGACAAAAAGCATGTAGTACACACTATAAATGTGGTTGGATTTAGGAAGAGCATCAAGCCATAGAAACCAAGCCCAAATCAGTCCTGTATGAGTAAGACACGGCCATCTGATCTGACTTGTCTAACAACAGGACAACACATCTAACCCATCCTAGCATGGTAAAATGGACATTAAACGGTTATGATATAATATATAATGTGGAGGCACATGGCTTAGTGGTTAGAGTATTGGCCTTGCAATCGAAAGCTTGTGAGTTCAATTCTCAAACCGGGTGATGTATTGTTTCCTTGAGCAAGACACTTTATTTCACATTGCTCCAGTTTACTCAGCTGTAGAAATGAGATGATAGGGACTGGGGTCCCTATCATACCACTGCAAAGTGGTCGTGGAGATGCCACGGCAAAGAAGCACCCAGCCCACACTGTAAAGTGGACGTGTAGGCGCCACGGAAAAAAAAAGCACCCAGCACTCACTGTAAATGAGGTTGGTGTTAGGAAGGGCATCCAGCTGTAGAAATCAAGCCAGAATCAGTTCCCGCCCCACCCTTGCAAGCAGGGAAAAGCGGATGTAAAATGATGATGATTATATATATATATATATATAAGGGAACAAAGGATCCGCGTTGCATCACATATATATATATATATATATAACGAAGGAAATGTGGTAAGGAATCAGATGGACCATAACGCACCAAAGTACTCAATACTTAGGGTAGTAGAGTCGGTAATAGGAACAAGTAGGACCCGACGGCTGAGCTCAAGCCATTTCGACGGCTAATTCTCGGAGAATTAGCCGTCGAAACGGCTTGAGCTCAGCCATCGGGGTCCTACTCGTTCCTATATATATATATATATATATATATATATATATATATATAGGTATTAGAGGTGCAAATTAATTGCGTCCGTATGTTGTATGTTGGACCATTGTGTCACAGCACTAAAATGATTACTTTTCTGTGTAGGCTGGGTGCTTTCAACACGTGGCCTTGGTGCTCTTTAGTCATATTACCTTAAAGGAAGGACAAAGTGTTCTTTTGTCATGTCACTAACATGACCACCTTATGTGGTGGACTTGAGGCTTTTGTTGTATCACGAGCATGATAACCTTGCAGTCTGGGCTGAGTGCTTTTAACTTTATCCTATACGCTTGAGAAGGCGGATCTTCTGCAGTACTGCGTTATACCAGATATCTTGATCCTGTGTCATTGCCTTTGAGTAGTGCAATTGTGAGGTCAACTTTTATCACCTCATCCCAAGCTTTCTTAGGTTATCCTCTTCCATAGCTTCCATCAACTTCGAGTGCTCTGTACCTTTTTACAGAGCTGTCATCCTTCATACACATCACATGTCCTTACCATTGCCTCTGATCTCTGTTATGCTCAGTTTCTCTTTCAGTTAAAATACTGTTATATATATATATATAGGCACATGGCTTAGTGGTTAGAGCATCAGATTCACAATCATGAGGTTGTGTTTGATTCTTGAGCAAGACACTTTATTACACATTGCTCCAGTTTACTCAGCTGTAGAAATGAGTTGTGTTGTCCCTGATACCTTTCTCATGGACAACATCAGGGGCATGGAGAGGGGAGACTGGTATGCATGGGCAACTGCTGGTCTTCCACCTTGCCTGGACTTGTGTCTTGGAAGGGATCTCTACCCTTACCCTTTATATATATGTATGTGTGGGTGTGTATCAATAATACAGATGACCTGCCTTCACAGGTTGAAGCATACATCTAGTATGCACCACTTAACTCCTATCCTCCCTCCATCCTTTCATATAAATCCCACGCCCTAACACTCCACTCACATCTTAATCATCCCACCCATCACTATTTACACCCCTATCACCAGTCCACCCTGTAAAGTGGACATTTTGGGATCACGACACAAAAAGCAGCCAGTCCACACAGTTAATGTGATTGGCGTTAGGAAGGGCATCGAGCTGTAGAAACCAAGCCAGAAACAGTTCTGTATGTACAAGACACGGTCACCTGACATGACTTACTCAAATGGGACAACCTGTCTAACCAAAGCTAGTGTGGCAAATAGACGTTAAATGATGATGATGAAAATAAAGTGAATTTCGTAAAAAAATATCCAAACTTAACTGAACACTGAGTCCGAGGAAGAAGTAATAGTTTCCTCAGTGAATCGTGCTGTATAAGAAACAGGATGTATATGTAAACCGTCTCTCTTCTATATAATATTGACTCACCGTCTGATACATTATCGGTAATAACTTAAGTGGCCCATGTCCTGGAGTGCTTACATCTGTTTACACCTAAGTCGATCCCTTAATTGATCAACCATCGTTTCTTTACTTGAATAATATATGTATAAATCAATCCCAGTGCATTACTGTTACTTTATTATATCAACCTCATAAGAATGAAAGGCAAGGTTTGGTGGGGTTAGAACTGAGAAGGTAAAGGGCCGTAAAACATGTTGTCCGACGCTCTACCGATACTGCCAATCCACCACCCTTATATATATATATATATATATATATATTTCATATCATGTCTCTATTTTATCTGATGAGAACGCAGATATCATCCCATGAGGATATTTGTTTTGGAAATGCGCATAATAAAATACTTGGAACTCTTTTAACCATCTTTTGATCTTATATTATATATATATATATATATATATATATATATATATATATATATAAAATATATTACATTATATTATCGGTAGAGGGTCGGACGCCATGCTTTGACGCATAGAGTTACGGCCCTTGCCATTCTGAGTTCAAATCCCGCCGAGGTTAACTTTGCCTTTCATCCTTACGTGGTTGATAAAATAAAGTACCAGTAATACACTGGTTAATTGCTGGCCTTGTGCCAAAAGTAGAAACAAATATATTATATATGAATCTGTATGTTTCTTTATACATAGCCTTCGCTATATCAGTACTGTATTCTGCTATGTATTATGACTAGATTGTTTCTATGTATGAGCTCTGACAAATTATCCTTTCAGACACTCGATTACACTTAATACCCATTTAAACGTAAAAAAGGGCGTTAAAAAAATATATAAATCAATATCCAAGGGCAGGTCACTCTAATTCCTTCGATGACGTCCCTTCTAAGTCCATTTAGAATTATTCCCCCTTAGTTTTATTTCAGTTTATTATTATATTTTACGCGTGGGAGTGTCATGCTGCCAATAAGAGACCACGTATCAAATTAGTTTCATTTTTGTTTTATTATTAACCAGATAACTAATCCATTCGTTGGTTAATTTGGTAATTGGTTGCTTATTTAATTGTAAAAGTTGTTTCGTCTCACATTCTGTGACCTTTTCAATAACTATTTTGCCACTGCGTCACAGAAAGTGTGCTGAAGGAGCTTTAACAATCAACTAATCATCTAGTTACTGAACCAAAGAAAGGGATTAGTTACTCAATTAATAATTGTTTCTACTTTAGACACAAGGTTAACAATTTTAGGGGAGGGGAAAGTCAATTAAATCGAGCCCAGTACATTACTGGTACTTTATTTTATCAACCGCATAAGGATAAAAGGCAAAGTTAAACTCGGCGGGATTTGGACTCAGGTCGTAAAGGGACGTAACTATATGTCGCAATGCTTTACCGATATTGCTAATCCCTGTTACCTGATTAATAATAAAACTCACCTGTTTTAACATAAAATTTCATATTAATAATCTTGCAAAAGAAGTACAAAAACAAAGTATTTCAATTTAATGTTTTCTTTCCCAATTAGTTCCTTCAAATAATTTTGTCAATTAAGGATGTTGTCAGTATCGGTAGAGCGTCTGGCACTGTTTTGTGGCATAGAGTTACGTCCCTTTACATTTTGAGTTCCAATCCTGCTGAGGTTAGCTTTGCCTTTCATCCGTACAAGGTCGATAAAATAAATTACCAGTAATGTACTGGGGTCGATTAAATCCACTTTTCTCTCCTCGCAAAATTGTTGGCCTTGTGCCTAAATCAGAAACCATTATTATGTACCAGTGATACACTGAGATAATTGCTGGCCTTGTGCCTAAATTAGAAACCATTATTATGTACCAGTGATACACTGAGATAATTGCTGGCCTTGTGCCTAAATCAGAAACCATTATTATGTACCAGTGATACACTGAGATAATTGTTGGCCTTGTGCCTAAATCAGAAACCATTATTGTGTCAATTTATTACAGCTCTTTATGTTCTATGTTCAAATCACACCATGGTCAGTTTTTACCTTTAATCTTTCCGGGGTCATACTGGGTTCAGTTTAAGCAGTTTACTCCCCAGATCCCTAAATACCAGTAAAATACCAGTAAATTACAGGGGTTGATATAATCGACTTTGACTTTCCCTTTTCCCTCAATCATTAGCTTTGTGCATAATTTAGAAACAATTAATTATTTTTGTTGTTGTTGTTTTTTTTTCTCTGCTTCTTTGTCTTTTACAGATCCATGCCAACTGCCGTATTCGGCGAGTCTATTTCTCGGACCGTTTGTATTCTGAAGATGAACTCCCTGGAGAATTTAAATTATACATTCCACAAAGCAAGATCAAAGCTTGAGTGAATCTGACTTAGAAAAATAACAATAAAAAAAGTGAAAATAAAATATTATTAAAAAATATATTTAAGCAAATGAAAGTAAAGGAAATAAACTTTGTAAATATCTTAGACTTTACATTGAATAATAGTGTGTGTGCATGTGTGTATACATATATCTATCTATCTCTCTATATATATGTATGACTGTATGTATCTATACTTTTCTTAGTGTATGTAAGCATATACATTTGTATGAGTTATATAAAATTGTTTATACATATATCTATCTATATATGTGTGTGTATATGACTGTGTGTATGTATCCTTTTCTTAGTGTGTGTATGTACACATATATATATGTATGAGTTATAAAATTTTGTATATATATATGAATGTATATGTATAATTTTATAAATATATCCACGAGTGAATGTATGAGAGTATGTGGATGTATACATAAATATGCATATATAGGTTTATGTGTGTGCAAGTTTATATATATATATATATAATTGAGTATATAATGATATGCTCATATATATGAATATATATATATGTATGTATAAGTATATAAATATATGTATAAGTATATATATATAAACAATCATAAGAGGTATGCCAAGAATTGATGTAGCCACTTAAATTTTATTTTGTCTCTTAAATTTAACCTAAGTCCATCTGACTTGTATCTATATTTCAACTTAATTCATTGCTCTCAAATATCACATTGTAGAGCTAGAAGATGTAACTGTACCTTTGAATAAATATTTCTTTTCAAAGTATAGTATTATCACTATAATATGCTAATTCATTCTCAAAGGGTTATTTTTAAAAAAAATGTTCTATCTCTAATCTACTCAGATGTATTAGTATATTTTAATCTTTTGTTTCATGTGAACTGAACTGAAATATCCATCTAGATTTCATACAGGCACATGGTTGTTGAATCCACTATAAGGTTGTGGGTTGGACTCCTTGCCCGACTCAGTGTGTTGTTTTCTTGAGTAAAATACTTCTTTTCATGTTACCATTGTAGGGTTAGGATTAGATTTTATAAGAATAATCAGATGTAGTGGGCATATGGATGATGATCCTTGGGCGAAGAACTGACAAGAAATCCGTGGAAGGAAGATCTAGGCTGAGGTTGTGAGAGCTGATCTCAAATTGAGGATGCTCACAGAGATGATAAAGGACCAGAATGAGTGGAGGGATGCTGCTTTGGAAAATACCCATTCAACCAAAGCAAGCATGGACAAACAGATGAGAAAGCCTCATAGTATGAGGAGAGCTGAACATAGATTTCAATTTTCCTGTACTCTATTTCATGGTGGTGAAATGGCAGAGTTGTTAGAATGTCAGATAGAATGTTTTGTGGTATCCGTTTTGGCTCTCAGCTCTCTCAGTTCAAATTCTGCCGAGGTCAACTTGGCCTTTCATCTATTCAAGGTTGATAGAGTACCAGTCTAATGATGGAATTGGTTCTTCCTCTTTCTCACTTACATTTTCTCACTCTCTCTATCCTTCTCTAGAAGAAATCTGCTGTATTCAGACCTCGAAATGAGATGGGTTTTGCCAGGTTTAAAAATGCCCTAGTGACGTTCTATGTCAATGTCACACCCCTACAACACTATTTCATCAAGCATTTTTTTTTTTTTTTATTAATTCTGAAGTATTTTTATGGGTTTTAAAAAAAAGTTTATCCATTTAAAAGCCAGTGATTGGGTGTCTCTGACCACCTCCTTCCCATCATCATCATCATCATCATCACCATCATCATATTGTGTCTGTTTCTCCTTGCTTGCATGTTTTAGTTTGGTCATTACAAACAAAGTATTTATATTAATGAAGTTACTGCCCACCTAGATATGTTGGTGGGGACTATATATCATGTTTGATATGGTCCATTTTGGCATGATTTCTATGATGGGGTCTTTCCTAGCATCAACCACTTTACAGAGTGCACTAGGTGCATTTTATGTTTCCATTTGTATGCAAAACACTTTATAAGGTGTACCAAGGGCCTTTTACAGTGGAATCAACCCTAGAGAGGTCACCTTCTGGCAAAAGCCTGTTGAAGAGTGAAAATAAGGGGACACTAAAGAAGTTGTTTTGTTCCAAGGCAAACATGATCAAGAGTGAAAGTGGGACAGTATGATTGCTAAATATGGACATAGATGAATGGTAATAGGTGTGGTGAGGAATACAGCTTGATGGGGCTACATGATGGATGTTGGTAGGGGGTTGACTTGATAAAAATGGGAGAAGCACTGAGCAAGATTGAGTGACACAGTCATATTGAAGTAGAGAGGATGATGACCAATATTAGTTGATAGGAGAGCACTGCGGTTAATAGTAGTGGTACAGTGATAATGGAGGGATCAGTTATGGCCAGGTGATTATACCAGCCCTAACCTCGTGGAGGCACTACACTCATTGATAGAGGATAGGGGAAGGTTAGTAGTTACAGGAGGAGATCTAATGGGAGCTAACTAGGCTCCTTTTGTTTATTTTTATGTATTCTGAAATTATCATGTTCACCATTTAATGGCCACTTATCCATTCTAGCATGGGTTCGACATCCTCCCTCCACTCCTCTTCGTCATCTCCTCTGTGAGAGGTTCATGTACTGTGTTGTTTAGCCCCTGGTCAGTACATAATGAGTAGGCCTGTGAATGGTCTGGGTTCAAATCCCGCCGAGGTTAACTTTGCCTTTCATCCTTACGGGGTCAATAACATAAAGTACCAGTAATACACTGGGGTAATTGCTGACCTTATGCCAAAAGTAGAATTAATTTATATATATATGGAGGCACATGGCTTAGTGGTTAGAGCATTGGCCTTGCAATCGAAAGGTTGTGAGTTCAATTCTCAGACCAGGTGGTGTGTTGTTTCCTTGAGCAAGATACTTTATTTCACATTGCTCCAGTTTACTCAGCTGTAGAAATGAGATGATAGGGACTGGGGTCCCTATCATTCCACTGCAAAGTGGTCGTGGAGGTGCCACGGCAAAAAAAGCACCCAGCACTCACTGTAAATGAGGTTGGTGTTAGGAAGGGCATCCAGCTGTAAAAAGCCCTACCAGAATCAGTTCCCGTCTCACCCTTGCAAGCAGGGAAAAGCGGACATCAAATGAAATGATGATATATATCGAAACGGCTTCTGCTCTGCCGTTGGGGTCATACTTTTTCCTATTTCCCACTCTACTACCCTAAGTATTGAGTACTCTGGTGCGTTATGATCCATCTGGTTCCTTACCACAATTCCTTTGTTATATATATATATATATAATTACAAAGTGCAGGGCAATAAAGATAGACGGTAGCCACGGAATAGGCAGACCTAGAAAAACATGGGATGAGCTGATAAACTCCGACCTCACACACTTACACCTCTCCAAGACAATGTCACTGGACCGTGACCTTTGGCGGTACTCAGTAACAGAGAAGACCCGCCTTGCCAGTAGGCATCTCTAACAAACCACACCCCGTCCCGCCACCACCCCCACCCCATCCACACCACCCCGTTCTATGTAAAGTTATGTTGGTGCCGCGCCATCCAGGCCGAAACAAATGAGATCGTGTAGGTGTCACGACAAAAAAACACACAGTCCACGCTGTAATGTGGCCGTGTAGGCAACACGGTAAAAACCTCCCAGACCCACACTGTAAATGTGGTTGGTGTTAGGAAGGGCATCCAACTGTAGAAAACCTGCCAGACAGTCCTATGCGAGCAAGACAATCACTCTTGCCTCAAGTGGGACTACCCCCGTCCAAACCCATGCAAGCGTGGAACACGGACGTTAAACGTTGATGATGATGATGATGATGATGAATTACAACAGTGACATATGCAGGTAGTTAAGTTTCATTGGGGCATACACCCCAACTCATTCAGCTTGTTATATGAAATATATATATTTAAGGTGTTATGTATCCATGAATATCCTTGTTATATTTAGATGTTGAGAAGAGGGGAAGGCCACTGTATTACAAACTAAATGTGGTTGGCGTTAGGAAGGGTATCCAGCCGTAGAAACCAAGCCAGAAACTGTTCATCTGACCTGACTTGACTCACAATGGGACAACACGTCTAACGCATGTTAGCATGGAAAAATGAACGTTGAACAGTGATGATTTATCACAATATTTCATAGTATTAAAGAGAATTTATTCATAGTAAAGTGGTCGTGTTGATGGCATGACAGAAAGCGCCCAGTCCTCCCTGTAAAGTAGCAGCTTTGGTGCCACGAGAAAAAAAAAAATGTCCAGTGCAGATTGTAAAATGTTCGTTTTGGTGCCACGATAAAATGTATCCAGTCCACGCTGCAAATGTCGTTGACATTAGGAAGGGCATGTGGCCGTTGAAACCAAGTCAGAAACAGTTCTATATGAGCAAGACACGTTCATCTGACCTGACTTGATTTACAAAGGGACAACTAGTCTAACCCATGCTAGCTTGGAAAAATGGACTCAAACATTGTTTTCTTGTTTTTGGACAATCGAGATCTTCAAAACCATTAGAAATGATTCGTTGTTTAGTTAACTGATATTCTCAGAGTTTCTATTTCAATTAAAACTGTCTGGCTTTGGAGATGAAACTTAAATTTTTTCTATGATTTCTGATATACATTGAACGAAACCAGCTTTCATAACCATGGGAAATTATTCGTTTTTTAATCAATTGAGATGTTCGGGAACATTGGGGAGTTTAGGGGTTTTGAAGATGAATATTTCACTCGTCTACCTAAAGAAAAAAAATACTTTACTTTTGAAGGCCATATTCATTCAAAACTCATCAAAAAGGAAAACCGAATTTCACCTTCAAAGTGAAACTGGTGTAATATTCAAATCGTAACCCGAAAACAATTTCGATGTTGAACGGCAGGTTCGTTCAAATCACACCAAGAACCATATTTTTCACATCCAACATGAGACAGGTGTAAATGTAAAATATTAGCCGACATAGTAAAAGCACTTGAATCTACTCCTGTAATTAAATGCTAATTAACCAATTTATTGTATATAATTAATTTTGGCGCCATACTAGCGTTATTTGCCATAAGTATATATATTTTTTAACATTGACAAAATTATTGGATAGACGTCAATCAGCTCGAAAAGGGTGAAATAGTCGCTTCAGAGAAAGGTATGTCTTATTTGAGATGGCGAATTGTCAGAGTCGTTAGACCGTCGGATAGAATGCTTTGCGGTATTCATTCCGACTCTCTGCATCTTATGCCGCCGAGGTCAAACTTGCCTTTCATTCATTTGCAGTCGATAAAAGAAAATACCAATCTAATACTGGGGTCAATTCTTCCTCTATATCTCTGTCTCACTTCCATTAATTCACTTACTCTCTATCCTTCTCTGGAAGAAATCTGTTGTATTCAGACCTGAAGAGAATTGGGCTCCGCCATGTTTAAAAGTACCCTAGAAACGCTGTATGTCAGTCAATACAGTACTCTTACGACTCCTCCCAAGAGTTACAGGACCATACATGCATGTCCTATTCAAAAGTAACTCTTAAGTGATGACGCAAATTTACGAACGTATGTCGTTATTTAACGAGATTTCGCAAGAGAACGACGAGAACTGGTAGTTAACGGTACCATTTATATTTTCAATATGTCTGCAGCAAAAGAATTGCCTGTTGAGCCATTATTGGATTCAGTTAAGTCAATAATTTTTTATCACTTTCTTTTTATTATTTTCCAAGAAGTTGCATATTCTTCTTAAGTATTGTATGTATAAAAATGTATGTCCTCAGAAAATAGCAAAAGAAAAACTGTACAAATTAATGGAATGTTGTTATTTGCTCAAAGCATTGTGTATAGTATATAATGTAGAAAATGATGTTTAAGAAGGTTAAGACAGTATGAAATGGTAAAATGAAGGTAACGAACAAAATTGTTACTTGATATTTATTATTATCCTTTTTTATCGTGCTGATTTTTCGGAACTTAAATCTCTCCTCAGAGTTTTGGGAACTCTCAGAGCAAAACGTTTTGGTCTTATCGCTTAGAAATTCCATACAAATTGATCTGAAAATGGCACGTATGTATAAGCCCTTAACACCTGGAGGAGGCGTAGAAGTGCCGTAGTGAAATATAACGTTTCTTGGGCATTTTAAAGCCTGGTGAAGCCCATCCCTCTCCAGGTCTAAACACAGCATATTTCTTCCAGAGAAGGGTGAATGGAAGTGATAAAGACATATAGAGGAAGGACTCAATCAGTACCTTAAAACCACAGATAATAGCATGATACCTTTGTTATTAATACAATCCATTGTACATGTATACTAAAATGTTTTTAATATTTTGGTGCACGACTTACGCCCCTAAATATTTCTTGGTTACATATTTTCAGAATTTGAAATAAAAATCATTAAAAATGAATTATTTATAAAAGTAAAAATGCTATTAGAATTTTACATTGTAAAATCATTTTAGTACCACCCTGTATATTACAAAGAAACAAGACTTGAAAGAGATTAGACATTTGTGGCCAATATCGGATCGGTGATGGCAATGAGGTTGACGAATTATCTGATAAAGAACGCTAATGTTAACATCATGATGCAAAAGGGAGTTGTCTTTACATTCCAGGATGTCTTGATATATACACTTAGACACTGATTTAAGATAAAGTATTAGATGCAACTATTAGAAAACTTGATGTCTGCGTAGTGTTGCTTGACCTGACCATTACATGTGGTTCAATGCTTTATCAGACAATTTGGCATGGATGTGACGGTGTATCAAGTTCGAGTCAATAACCGCAAGACATTATTCGTTTTATTTATTTTATATCATATTTTCTAAACAACATTGCCGTTGGTTATAAGTTTCATACAGGACAATTTCTAGTACATTCTACATAGACGCCAATAATTCCTCTGTATTTTCATCTGATTAAATGTTAGAAGGTATGGTGTCATTATAGAAAAACCACCCTTCTCAATTTCTGTGGGAAATAATTATTTTTCTTTGTGTGCTCTCAACTTATCTGACCTCCGAACATGCTGCAAAGGTCTTTTTCATGGAAAACGGATGTGGAGGATGGAGCAAACTTTCCCCCACCTCAGAGTTTTCTTTACCATTTTATTTTATGTGTTATATTATTCGTTGTATTTAACCTTGCATCACAACATATGTGGGAAGGGTTAGGGGTTAAGATTAGCGTGTTTGGGAGGTCCGATTTGTCAACAACACGCAAAAAAACCTATAAGAAAAATGTCCACCAGATGCGAGAGGGCTATAGATCTGCAAAACTCCGAGGCCCTTTCTCCTCCCTTTTTCTACAAAGCTAATTGTTTCCAACTGTTCGGAAGTCAGATTATTTGATAATAGACAAAGATTGGCAGAATGACAAAAATGGCAAAGAAAACCCCGGAGGTTGTGGGGCAAGTTCAAGCCCTCCGCTTCCCCCTCCATTATCCGGGGGGAAACATCAAATGCGACATTCGAAAGTCAAATTAATTGAAAAATGAGGAAAAATAATTATTTCTCCCTAATATCAAGAGGGGGGATGGTGTCCTATAAATTTACCGAAGGTATTATTCTTGGAAAATACTAGTTTATCAGTTTTCTCCGCATAATTTGAGTTGGTAGTATCGGTAGAGGGCTGGACATGCTCTCCATCATAGTTACGTCCCATTACGGTCTGAGTTCAAATCCCGTGAAGGTTAACTTTGCCTTTCAACCTTACGGGGTCGATAAAACAAAGTACCAGTAATGCACTGGGTAATTGCTGGTCTTGTACCAAAAGTAGAAACAATTATTTACATATTACAAAAGTATACACAGAAATACAAATATAATATGATGGGCTTCCGCGGTATTCCCGCATACCAGATGTCACTCGAAAGCATCAGTTTGCTCGAGGTTATGGTAGAATCTATATATATGTTTAATGTGTGGTGCAGTGAGATCGAATCTAGAACCACACGGCTACGAAGTAGATTTCTTAATTGTACAGTAATGCATTTTATTTTGTTAGCTTTCAGACATTTATCTCTTGACAAGGAAATCACCAAGAGTCACCTCGTCGACCAGGTGGTGCAAACAAGAATGAACGAACATTGGAGAACGTTCTAGCTCTGTTTCCTTCTGTTTACATTCAAATATATATATATACAATAAGTACAGAAAGTATTCACTTTTTATCAGTATGCACTGGTGGTATACTGTAAAGTAGCTAAACTGTGACATTATTCCTTGAAGGGTATAAAGCTAGAAAATGGACATTTGAGAGAACTCAGAAACTGTCTCTTTGTGAAACAGTCTGCACTGTAAAGAATAGTTTGAAGACAAGTAAGAAATGGTAAGTGTGTAAGATGCTGTATTGTATATAAAGTCGGTGGGTATAGTTAGATTAGCAGATGGACCATAATGCACCGGAGTAATTGATACTTAGGGTAGTAGAGTGGGTAATAGGAAAAGAGTCAGGATCCCGTTCGGATCTAGCTGTCGAAACTGCCTGAGCGCAGCTGTCGGCATCCTGTCTCTTTTCAAATAAATATATATATATATATATATAATTAAAAGTTTAACAAGGTTCAATGAATTAATCAATGAATAAAGTTTTACAATAGATTAGAAGCACTCTACAGAGAGGTTTTCTGGAGTTATTAATATTACTTCCAAATATTAATAAATATAGACATTCATGTGATCAAATATATTTTATTATACATATTTCAGAGGTACTGAGCTATTTCAACAGTACATTCTCATCAGATAAAATAAATTGTTGTCTGACATACCTTGACTGTGTTGATGGTTAAAATTCAGTCATGGCATAGCTGAAATAGCTCAGTACCTCTGAAATATGTATAATAAAATATATTTGATCACATGAATGTCTATATTTATTAATATTTGGAAGTAATATATATATATATGATATTAATAAATGGGAACTATTTTTATAAAACCATATTTATTCTATTATATATATTTCAAGGGTACCAACACTTTGGTACACATTCATCAGACAAAATACAAAATTTGTTTTAGAAATAGTAACATACCCAGGAATCAGACCTTAACAGTTCAAGTTCTGTTTGGATAGTTGAACTGTTAAGGTTTGATTCCTGGGTATGTCACTATTTATAAAACAAACTTTGTATTTTATCTGATGAGTGCATACCAAAGTTTTTTGGTACCCTTGAAATATATATAATAGAATAAATATGGTTTTATAAAAATAGTTTCCATTTATTAATATCATTGATATTATACTCCAGAAAAACTGTTGAGTGCTTCGAATCTGTTATAAATATATTTGTTGAATTACCAACAAACTAAATATCCCTTTGCTTATATATATATATATGATTTTTTCTTTTTTTTTTCTTTTCTTTTCTTGGACTAGCTTTATTTTCAGTATCTATCCTTTGTGATCCCTTATTGAGTCCTCTCTGGATTTGGGGCTTTATAATGAGCGATCCCTTATTGAGTCCTCTCTGGATTTGGGGCTTTATAATGAGCGATCAGTGATTCAATTTAAAATTTTATTGAGAAAAATCATAAGCACTAGTATTGAATTGATGGGGTAGCAGAGCTGTGGTACTGAATGTCCGCAGTGTAATAATGGAAACCAGTAAAAATATAAGAAGCATTTATTCTCTGTCGTTGATGGTATACGAACTCAGAACACTCAAAACTTCGACTCAATTGAAACATGTTTAAAAAAAAAAACGCCGACATCTCAAAAGATTGCAGATCCGTTTAAAATGCATGTCAACTGAAGCAGACTCTTGAGATAATTTATTAGATTGTTAGATTTATTCTTATCTCTTTCAGTGATTAAGTAGCTTTTTTCGCATTTGAAGTGTTGAAATTACACGTATTATATATTCACCAACAATTATATACACACACTCACATATACATACACATATATATTCACGTAGACATACCTGCACATAAACATACACTCTAATGCTAAAACACACATTTGCGCATACACACATCGATATAATGCATAAATAAACAAACACTTACAATGTACTTTATCTGTATCTATGTATATACATGTGAATGAAGAAATATGTTTTTCATATATATATAAATGTGTATATATATATATATATATATATAAATATGTATGTTATATGTGTGTATATATATATATAAATATATGTATGTTTATATATGTATATGAATGTGTGTGTGTGTAGATGTCAATGTATCATCATTAAATTTATACGGGTGTGATGCAAGTTTCGGGATTGTTCAACTTAAGGTTCAATCTGTATGGATCTAGCCCGACTCTGGAATCAATAGCTCACCAGTCTTTTGATTTTGTTAATGACGGGGTGTCCATTGAATGCTCAAATTTGTGATCCAACAAAAACGTGAGGTTATATCCCATTAGGCTATATATATATATACATATATTCATGCACGATGCCCTAACTATCGAGGTAGTCATACGGGTTTCGTATTGACATATGGCGTTTCCAGGGCATTTTAAAACTTGGCAGAGCTAATATCCTCTAGGTTTTAATAGAGAGGGTTTCTTCCCAGATGATATAGAGAATGAGAGAATGGAAGTGAAAAACATATATAGAGAGAACCGACCCATACTTTTTTTATAGACCTCAGTGGAAAGACGAAATGAACACCGCAAAGCATTCTAAAACGTTCTAACGAGTCTGCAAATTCGATTCTCCTACCCCCTCACAGAGGGAGAGAGACGGAGAGAAAGAAAGAGAGAGAAATGGAGAGGGACGGAGAGAGAGAGAGAGAGAGAGAGGAGGAGTTCAGGAATTAACAAGACGAACACGGAGATGGAAAAGTACCAACTCTAGTTAAGTCCTCGATTGGGAAGATGTAAATGAGGGATTTCCACGGAGCAACTTTTCAGCTGAATCAAATGGAGAAGGTTGCTTTTGGCAGGACCCAAGCCCAACTGAAGGTGTGTTTGAGGATTCTGTCCCACCTCGACCCTCCCTGGAATAAGTGAGTGAAGAAGACGATATATATATATATATAAACACACATACATATATGCATGCATATATACATTTATATATACATATATATATATATATACATATATATATATATGCATATATACATATATATATATATGCATATATACATATATATATATGCATAAGTACACACACACATATATACATATATATATATATGCATATATATATATGCATATATATATATATACATATGCATATATATACATATATATATATATATATGCATATATACATATATATGCATAAGTACACACGCACACACATATATATGTATACCCATATACATACACATATATATGCATATATATATATATCTATACACACACCTACCTATCTATATGTATCTACATATATATACATACATACATACATGCATGTGTGTATAACAAAACTTCCACAGAGACACATAGAAAGAGAGAAGGAGGCAGACGGAGATATGAACTTTTATTAAAATTATCTAATCGCTTGTCCTTCCATTAACCTCTATTTGATATGCTATATGCACTTATAGTGCCATGCTACAATAGCTGTTACATTACATGTCGCTGCTTATCTCGTATTGCAAAGACAATTGACTGGAGGGTGAATATTGGACTAGTGGCTCACACCAAGCTACTTCATGTTCCGCTGCTGATATATACATGTGTGTGTATATATGTGTGTATATATATATATATATATATAATATATATATATATATATATATATATATATATATATATATATATATATATATATATATATATATAAATAAATGGGTGTGTGTATATATATGTATCTATCTATGTATGTATATTTATTTATTTATGTATATATATATATATATATATATATATAAATGTGTGTGTGTATATATATGTATCTATCTATGTATGTATATTTATTTATTTATGTATATATATATATATATATGGCTTAGTGGTTAGAGCATTGGCCTTGCAATCAAAAAGTTGTGAGTTCAATTCTCAGACCGGGTGATGTGTTGTTTCCTTGAGCAAGGCACTTTATTTCACATTGCTCCAGTTTACTCAGCTGTAGAAATGAGATAATAGGGACTGGGGTCCCTATCATTCCACTGCAAAGTGGTCGTGTAGGTGCCACGGTAAAAAAGCACCCAGCACTCACTGTAAATGAGGTTGGTGTTAGGAAGGGCATCCAGCTGTAGAAATCAAGCCAGAATCAGTGCCCGTCCTACCCTTGCAAGCAGGGAAAAGTGGACGTAAAATGAAATGATGATGAAATGATGATATATAGATAGCGTGGAAGCTAGACGTTAAACGATGACGATGATGATATATATGTATATATTTATTTATGTATGTACATATATATGTATCTATGTATGTGTGTGTGTATATATATATATATATATATATATATATATTATATATATATATTTACTTAAGTATGTGTATATATATATTATGTATATATATATATATACATACACACACATATGTATGTGCGTTGAACAATGAAAACATAAGACGAATTTTAGTGCTTAATCAGCTCATTGTTTTACACTCATTTCGGAGGGTGGATTGCTAATGTTGAATCAATAGTGGCTAATCGATAGTAGTTACATCACTACATAATTCAGATCCATCACACGGTCTTTCTTTGAAGTATGTATATATAATATATATATATATATACATATAATAATAAATTTGAAGACTAAAATCCAAAGAGGGCTCGATAAGGATAAATATATATCAGATATATAAGAACCGTAGAGCAAATTATCATCATCATCACCGTTTTACGTCCGTTCTTCCACGCATGGGTTAGACGGGTTGTCCTGTTGTGGGCAGTGTCTGGTCGGCTGACCAGCAAATATTTATTAAAATAACAGATTAAAGTTTAAGCAAAGAATCGCTGCTTTCACCCTTTACGAGCGATTCTTTGCTTAAACTTTAATCTGTTATTTTAATAAATATATAAATATATATATATATAGTTTGTATTTCCCAGTTAGTGTGTGTCGGATATAAAAATAACAAAGAACTGGCTGGACATATAAAATACAGAAAACCCGGGAAAATTCGACACATTGACAGTTCCCGCTCATCAGCTATAATTCAGATATCATTATAGTTTCAGTAGGGTAATGACAGTCTATTCTTCCTAGTAATCTAGGGTATGTTGTTGTAATTGGTAATGCTGGTGTTGGTGGTACAGATGGTTTGTCTATTGGCAGCGGTCAAACCTTTCTTCTCTGTCTTTCTTCTTCTCTCTCTCTCTCTCTTCTTTTCTCTCTGTCTGTCTGTCTGTTCTCTGTTCACAACAGATATTTGGCAATGTAATCGAATAGGTATTCTCGCAAGCTTTTTTTTTTCTTTATCAAGGACTCTGTTTCAGTCATCGACCAGTCCACCTAATGTAGACTGTGAACTTACTGGATTTTTAATGTATCTTCATCACAGAAAACGACCACTCACCTGAGATTTATTTCTAGCGTCACATCTATTGCTTGCGCCTTCGTCGATTGCGAGCCCACGTTTGAGAGAATGAGGATGAATCGGAGAAATCTAAATTCGACCATCTTGTATTTCTTTTCACGTATGACAAAGATTTTCTCTTACGTTTTACCTTCATTCACCCGGTGATCTTTTGCACCACTGCAATGGTACGTACTCTGAATCTGATAGTGTTTTCTATACTTACTTGTGGCACAGCCGGGTCATTTAACATGCCCTTCATTTGGACAAGTTTTCCGACTTCCTACAACACCTTCTTTTGTATAACTGGATCGTTGATGCCACTTGTTATACCAACAAACCTATCTTCGTTTTTATAGTTGCTACACCTGTTAACAAGTGTGATGGAGTTGACAGCCACATTGGAATATGTTATTGTTGTGGGTGGTGTTGGTGGTGATGTTGTTGTTTCTGCTGTGTTACACTAGCAGCAAACACCTTTTTTCTCTGCAACTGTATCTGTAAGATCAACGGGGTTTGTTATATAGGGTACTATAAGAGATGGGAAGAGGTAAAAGTAGGGCTTTCAGTGGCTAGATTCTTACTATTTAAATCCCTTCTTCCAGTTTTTTTTGTTGACTTGCTGGTAATAAATTGGGCTATAATATATATATATATATATAAACAAAGAAGGAGTGGTAGGGTACCAGGTGGACCAAAACGCACCAGAGTACTCGATACTTAGGGCAGTAGAATGGGTAATATGAAAAGAGCCAAGACACCGACAGCTGGACTCCGGCCATTTCGACAGCTAGAACCGAACTGTTTGGATCTAGCTGTCGAAACGGTCAGAACTCAGCCGTCGGGGTCCTGACTCTTTTCATATATATAGTGTGTGTGTGTGCGTATGTAAAAGGTAAACAGAAATAACAACACAATCGGTACAGTATATGGAAGGGATATATTAGGTTAACGCTTGATATAGCAGGAGAAGGGTCTTAACGTTTCGGACACTAGTCTTTCATCAGAAGAAAGAATGAGAAATAAAATAGATTGAGGAGACGGGCGGGATGGAATTGGAAAAAATGTCTTTAGATAAAAATAATAGGTCCATTCATGTTGACATCTCTTGCCAAACTGTTGGTGCTGGCGTTTTGTGTATGATTTATTTTTTAGAAAAGTGGATGATGGCGCTCGTCTACCTGAATGGGAAAAAAACCGTTTTGTAAAAAGAGCTAAACAACAACAAAAGGCCGGACTGAAAAATGTACTTTAACATTTTAATTCCGTGACATCACTATACATATTTCGATGGCCAGGTTCCATTATCCAATTATGATGCCAGAAAATTCATAGAACACAATCAAAAGTAAGATGAAACAAAGAAAAAGATAACTCAAAGACAGGCGGGGGCAATCTCTATCCTTAGCTGGAAATCATATCTCAGACACGCCCCCCCCCCCCCCCCCCCCCCACGGCCAAGAAGACGAAAGCATTGCCGCGAAGAACAGCCAATGATATACACTGTATCGGGCATTCTTCATCGTGAAGCCCCTTCATCAAGCTCGTTGTGCGATCAGTGCAATTTGTTGAAGGGAAACATCTGTCCAGGAACCGAAGATAACAGCGATCTGAACGATGAGTGGCTCAAAATGGAATTTTTATTAAAAAAAAAAAAAAGGAAAATATAACCCTAAAAGACTTGAAATCAAAGGAACCGACCACGACCAGTTTTTCAGGGATGAGACCAATTCCGTAATAATATAAGAAATAAAAGCGGATAATATCAAATTCTTAAAAGGGATTGATGAGTGTAGCTGTAATGGCGAAGGCGGTGGCAGTGAAAAAAGAATTGACGGCGGCGGTGACAGTAATTCACAGGAAGAAGAAAAAGAGAAGATAGATGAAGGCAAAACGAAGCTAAAATATCCGCCTTCTTACACAGTATGATAGTTGTGTGCACTTTCTGAATAGTCTGCTTTATCAGTTCTGCCTGTCTGCTTCAAGAAGTCATTGCCCGATAAGGTGTCAAAAATGCTTTTTATCTAAGCCTAACATGACTTTGGATCACTATGACACCTCCTTATAACAGTACATGTAACTTATTTATATCAGGAGCCAAATGAATGATTTAGTTTCGTTTCAGTTTGAGATGGGTGAAGGTAGAGCAAAACAGTTGAGTGGTTCATAAGTTCGATTCCGGATTACGGATTAGGACTATTTTCGATTCTCATTGCACATAAAGTAAAAAGTATCAGGTTGAATCAATTACTTTGCGGAAACCAATGTATACACTCTCTCTCTCTTATTTATATTTATATATATATATAAACTATAATAAATTAAGAGCGCGGGACTGCGTACGGTTTATAATTTGTTATCCCCTTAGTAAAATAAGTTGGATTACTTTGAATAAATAATGAATGAATATCACATAATTTATCTACTAAATTTCGTGGCTGTTCATTAAATATATTTTATTATTTATTTAAAGATTCAATTGTTTAAAATTTTCAAATGTCAACACTTCCGGTGGCGATCGCTTAAATAAATACTCATATATTTCTGTCACTAATTTTCTCGTAATGCAGTTTATATATAATATCATCTTTTTTAATGTATCATGGATTACGTTACTGATTAAATAAGACAGTGTAACGCAGTCTTCGCTCAATTTCTATGAATTATATATTGTCAATTATGATTTTATTTGATGTATCATATCTGCATGTATATATACTTGTGTAAAATATCAATATACACACTACACATACTAGTAGAAAACCACTCGAAGGGTGGTTTTTCTGCTAGTATATATATAAGGGAAGAAGCTGCTTTTTTTTTTATTTCAAATCCATTATTGTGTGTGTGTGTGTGTGAGATAGGGAGAGTGTATACATATACGAAGATGGGTTGGAAAGTTCGTAGGCTTACTATGAACAAGTGATGCTAGGGTTGTGAAATCTTGCATGCATTAATATTCAACTCTTCTCTGTAATAACTGCATTGTTTCTTTCCAGAGACTATGTTGAAAAATAAACCTCATTTGGTCATTCCATCAGCCTATGAACAGCTAACACTTGTGTGTGTGTGTGTGTGTGTGTATATATATATATATATATATATATATATATATATGTGTGTGTGTGTGTGTATGTGTTTACATATATACATGTATGTATGTATGTATATATATATATATATTCAGAAGTGCACCAGCAGTCGAAGTGTACGATAATGTATCTGTATACACACTGGTTAACCGAGACTGCACCAGTGTTTATATATACACCTATTTGATAGGTAGGCATGTAAATATTCCTGAAAGTACAAATTTAAACACATTTAATCAGAAGGCATGAATATCATACATATGAGGAGGGTGGGGTTTTGGGTTTTTTTTTAGGAGCGATTGACTGTTAGTCTTTATTAAGACATCTCTCTAAGAGAAGGTCACTCTGATATAAAATCTTCATCCAATGATGTAGACCAGTTCTTCTTTTTGGGCAAATGCATTAGATGTTCAGAGAGCGGGGTTTGGCTCCGTGCAAAGCCTGTCCTCACTTAAAAAAAACTTCAAGTACAAGCATCGCTTGATATCTGACATTTGTTGTGATGAATGGTATTTCTGGCTATAGGCTAGTCCCTAGCAGGACTAATAAGCCACATCCGTGATGATCATGCTTAAGTATCAAGCGATGGTATTACTCCAAATTGAGTTACAGCCATCATATGTGTACGTATATATATATATATATATATAATCATATACATATGCATTTACGTGTATATGTATATATGTACGTTTATACATGTGTGTAGCACACCATATAGGACTAAATATATATGATTCCGTACTGGGATTGAACACAGAACTACACGTTTGCCAAGCAAGATTTTTTAAATCTGCCTTGTTTGGTAGGCACGCGTGCAAGGAAAAGGGAGAGAGGGGGGGGGGGGGGGCTGAGTAAAAGAATTATTTAAAAAGAATTGGGTAAACAGCTAACTCATTTTGCCATATATATATTTCTTTTCCTGTTATTTTAGTCACTTTTTTTTTATTTTATTTTCGCATGTTTAAAATAAAAAAAATAACAAATACATACATAAATAAATATAAAACTTAACCACAACAGACATCCTTATGTGTTAGTATTAAGAAGTCTATTGTAGACAGATATAAGTCTGTGTTTTAATTAGATTTTGATTGGTATGTGGAATTCATTTTTTTTAACTCTTTCATATTTCTAATGAAAGACACTGTCTATGAATTTTTAACAAATTTAGAAAATAATCAAGAATTTTGATTTATTTAGGAATAAGTTCTTTCAATATTCATAAGAAAATAAGAAACATTGAAATTAAATAAATTCCTTGCTTTGCAAAGTACAACTATTGTTACCTTTACCTGTCCAAGGGTCTAGTGAATATGTGATTTTATGGGTTCGCTAGTTTCTGAGTTTTTTAGGCGGACATACAGAATCAAAAACTTCTTTTTCTTCTTTTTTTCTTTTTTTTCCTTTTTCTTATTTTTTTTCTTTTTCTTCTTTTTCTTCTTTTTCTTCTTTTTCTTCTTTTTCTTCTTTTTCTTATTTTTTTTCTTTTTCCTCTTTTTTTCTGTTTCTTTTCTTTTTCTTCTTTTTCTTGAGAGGGTCATGTAAGGCAGGGTCCTCAAACACTCCTCCAGCGGGCCCTGCCAGAAGCAACAGATCCAGCTGGAAGCCCAAGCGAGACCAGCCAAGCTCATTGACGTTATCCAACCATCTTGCTCGGGGTCTACTCCTGGGTCTCCTGCCGGTTGGTTTTACCTCCCGTAAAATCTCTCCAACGATTCTTTCCTGTGACATTCTAACCACATGCAGCAAAGAGGACTTTGTTGAAAAATAAACCTCATTTGGTCACATTCCATGAGAGTATCTTAGTCAGCCAATGAACTTTTCAGCTGACCCTTGTAGTATATCAATGATTTTTAGTTTTTTTTTTTTTCAATTTGATGACAGCGTAATTTGGCTACTACTTCTGGCAGATCAACCAACTAC
>OZ024748.1:58932287-58937287 GCA_964016885.1 Eledone cirrhosa
CCGGCGAAACAATTGTAACACACAATAAATTGAGTTCAGATGCATCACTGATTTTTCGTTTTATATTATATCATACTCTGCTCTGTAAGACCATCGAGTGCTCAACCGGCATACCGCCTATGGAAGCATCTTAGCTACCATCCGACACACACACATATAAATATGTGTAGGATAACAATAAATCGTTAAAGGTAATCCGGTAAGAGTCTGTGAAAACAACTTATCATGGACAGTTTAAGCTTACGGTAATGTGGGACTCAACAAGATGTTTACGTTGGTGACGATGTTATGGCTTCGCTTGTATTCCTATGTAAATATATCTTGGAGTAATAAAAAAGTTAAGAATGACATGGTTGACAGCACAAACAAGGGTATTTATTTACAGTCTTACATTTGTTTCCATGATAGAATTGTCTAAATTGCTAAATACTGGAGACAGTATAACTCAATTTACTATACATTTAAGTTCAATCATTTCATCAGAAACCATTAAGAAATATAAAATATATGTGTAACAGTAAACTTAAAAATTCAAATTACTACATCAATAATATTGTTAATGATAAATAAATAAAGGAAGGGAGACAGATGGAAATGAGAGAGAAAGAAAGAAGGAACGAAGATATAGTTAAATGTATAACCGGCAACGTTACGAAATCAACCTATCACATTAAAATAAATATAATATCAATAATAATAAAGATATGTAGAGAAAGAGAGGGCGGGTATAGCATAGGTAAAGAGGAAGGATAAGTAAGGAAGATGAGAAAGAAATAGAGGAAGATTGAGGGAGTAGAGGGGGATAGAAATTAATCATGAATATGGGGATATGAAGAAGAGAAAATAAAATAAACATACGGACGAATATACATTACTATGTATTATATTATAAGATAAAATTATCGAGATAAAATATGTTTAATATATATGTTTAAAATATGTTTACTTATGGGAAAATTACGTGCCACTAATGGTATCATTGTAAAAGCAGATAAAACATCTAATGTATACACCATGAGCCTTAATACATACAACAATTTTATACGCCGCGAATTACATAAAAAATACAAGAAAACCCACAGAGTCTACACTCAACAGAATTAACATAGAAGGTCTTAACATAGTAAAAAAAAAAATTAAAATATCCGATAGAACCGAGCTTCTTACACCTTGTGAACCCACTTTTAATCTGAAAGATTAGAAATGTAACTTCGAAACCAACCTTACTATTAGATTGATATGTCCTTCAAAATCAGATATAGGTAGAATTAGTAAATTTATACTAGATAGAATATTACCACAAATTAAGAAACAACTATCAAGCTCTGGGGTAACACAAGTGAAGCAATAGACTGGTTCAACTCATTAGACAATAAAGAATCGTCCGACTTTATACAATTTGACATAAATGACTACTACTATTCTATCTCCCCAATCACCCTTAATAAGGCATTATCCTTTGCCCAAAATCATTCGGATCTTTCAGCAGATGAAATTAAAATAATACTAGCCGCTAGACGAACTATCATTAAATTCGACAACAGCTAGTGGGAGAGAAAAAATAGATTGAATAACTCCGATATTATTATGGGATCGAACGACTCAGCCCAGATCACAGACTTGGTTGGAATTTATATAGCATATTTCTTACATAAGGAATTTGGTAACTTACAAGGTGGAATCTATAGAGATGATACTCTACTTTTAGCTAAAAACCTAAATAGCCAAAACTTAGAAGGTTTAAGGAAGAGGATTAGAAAATTCTTTAATAACTTAGGCCTTAGCATTACTTTTGAACCCAACTCTAAAAAAGTCAACTTCTTGGACGTATCATTTAACCTTAACTCAGGACTAATAGAACCCTTCCATAAAATAATGAAAATTTAGCTTACATTGACTATAACTCGAACCATCCTAGATCCATAATTAACTCCATTGCGCAAAGTATATCCCTTATAATCTCACGCCTATCCTCTAACCATGATATTTTTAATGAACACGCTAGCTACTATAACTTAGCTTTACTTAAGGCAGGCCATAAAGAAAGACTCAAATACATACCTGATACAAAAAATAACACCTCACTTAATATTAACGATACTTCCCACAACCATAGAATCAACAAACCTAGGTCTAAACGCATAAATAGGCACCATATACCTAATTTAAATAAATAAAATGATAATACTAATACCACTAGTGGACATAGAAGATACAGAAATAGAAACTACTTATGGTTTAATCCAATGTTTAACTCCTCTATTAAAACTAAGCTTCCTCTCACTTTCTTTAAATTAGTTGACAAACACTTCCCTAAAATACATAAATATAAAATCTTTAATAGAAAAACTATCAAACTATCATACTCCACTGCTAGAATCGCACATTCACAAAATTAACTACATAAGAATTCATAATCAAAGTAGCCCCCATATAAGATCCATATCACCAAATACAGAACACACACATATTATATCATCGCAACCAAATACACGCCAAAGAAGACCACCACAATACACCAACAAACCTAATTCGCAGCCCATATATAACAATCTTCAAAATCATATAGTAGAACCGCCGCATAGGAAAGCATTTCTATGCAATTGCCACTTACCCGACAATTGCCCTCTACTAAACAGATGCCTGGAGAAAAACGTAGTATACTTGTGTACTATCAACTCAGGTAGCTTGGCATGGTATTACATTGGTTCCACAGCTGATGTTTTCAAAAAACGGTGGTACGTGCACATACATTCTATGATTAATAAGAACCAATCAAATACATCAACTCTTGCCAATAAAATATGGCAACTCAAAAATGCATGCACTAAATACGAGATCTGCTGGAAAATAATTTCAACTGTTAAAGCCTATCAAACTGGTATGTCCCATTGTAGGCTCTGTAATATGGAGCTCTTCCAAATTCTTAATTTTAGTAAAACCCTTCTTAACAGTAGAATTGAGCGAACTATCTTTTGCCGGCATAAATCAGCAACGAAGTTCCTGAACTTTAGACCAACTTAACTCCAATAGCTCCCCCTTATTCCTTTTTATACTTTTAGCACTTATTACGATATCAAATTATCACAAACTTCATAATTACGTAGGAATAACCTAAAAACAGTTGTATTAACATCATTATTTTTATTTGTATCATTTATTATCTTATATATATATATACATCTTTCACCATTTGTCTTTGTATTTCTCCACTTAAACATATTATATCTCGATCATTTTATCTTATAATATAATACATCTCAAACTAGCTATTTTACATAGTAATGTATATTCGTCCGTATGTTTATTTTCTTTTCTCTCTACCTCATATCCATATGTTTATTTTATTTTCTCTCTTCTTCATATCCCCATATTCATGATTAATTTCTATCCCCCTATACTCCCTCATCCGTCTTAATCTTCCTCTATTTCTTTCTCATCTTCCTTACTTATCCTTCCTCTTTACCTATGCTATATCCCCTTCTCTCTTTCTCTACATATATCTTTATTATTATTGATATTATATTTATTTTAATGTGATAGGTTGATTTCGTAACGTTGCCGGTTAAACATTTAACTATATCTTCATTCCTTCTTTCTTTCTCTCTCATTTCCATCTGTCTCCCTTCCTTTATTTATTTATCATTAACAATATTATTGATGTAGTAATTTGAATTTTTAAGTTTACTGTTACGCATATATTTTATATTTCTTAATGGTTTCTGATGAAATGATTGAACTTAAATGTATAGTAAATTGAGTTATACTGTCTCCAGTATTTAGCAATTTATAGACAAATTATATATATATATATATATATATATATATATATATATATATATATATATATATATATATATATATATATATATATATATATATAATTAAAATAACAGATTAAAGTTTAAGCAAAAAACTGCTGCTTTTACACTTAACTTAGTTTCAGAAGATCCAGTTAAGGGTGAAAGCAGTGATTCTTTGCTTAAACTTTAATCTGTTATTTTAATAAATGCTCTAGGGTTCTTATATATTTGATATATATTTATCCTTATCGACCCCGCTTTGGATTTTAGTCTTCACATTTATTATTATTACTATATATATATATATTATTACTATATATATATATATATATATATATACACATATATATTTATATAATTCAAAATTCAATAAGACCAAGGATTAGTATTATTACTATTTATTTAAACATCGCTACGGTCGTTTCAATGTGGCTAGAATGTCTCATCAACTTTAGAGGAGACAGATATCAACAACATTACTCCATAAGGTGCTCTACTCAAAACTCCATCTCTTCAGGAGATATAATAAAAAATAACAGTAAATATATATATACACATGTATTATTCAGAATAATAATATATGAAGACATTCACATAATCAAAATATATGTTTTATTATATATATTTCGAAGGTACTGTGCTGTTTTTTCAGTACGTCCTCCTCAGATAAAATACATGAATTGATGTATGAAATACCTCAACGGTCTTGAAAGTTCAATTCCAGTATTGAACTTTCAAGACCGTTGAGGTATTTCATACATCAATTCATGTATTTTATCTGAGGAGGACGTACTGAAAAAACAGCACAGTACCTTCGAAATATATATAATAAAACATATATTTTGATTATGTGAATGTCTTCATTTATTAATATTCTGAATAATAATAACTCCAGAAAACTGACTGTAGAGTGCTTTTAATCTATTGCAAAACTATATTCATTGAGTAATCAGTGAACCTCATTAAACTTTGGTTAAACACATATGTATATATAATTGTGTGTATATATCTGCGTGTATATATGTATTTGTTTATATGCATGTGTGTGTATACATATGTATATGTGTGTGTGTATACATATGTATGTGTGTATATATGTATGTATGTGTGTATATATGTATATATGTGTGTATGTATATACATATGTATATATGTATATACATATGTATGTGTATATTTTTTTTTTTATGTATATAT
>OZ024748.1:58944787-58949787 GCA_964016885.1 Eledone cirrhosa
ATATGATCATATATTACACTCTGTATATGAGCTATACAGAGTGTAATATATTGAAAGGATAACAAGGACGATTGGTTACTCCTGCATTACATTTATTGGTAGGTGACGCGCGTTTCGCCACTGATCAGCTCAAAGTTCGATCTGCATCGATCCTACCCGACTCAATGATCGGCAGCTCGACGGAGCCTTTAAAATGCAATAAGAAAATGAAATACATGCTATGTGGTAAAGACAGAAGTTCAAGAGTTTGACAATATGAGTTGTTTTGATTGGTGGGAAGGATCAAAGGGATGTACTGGCCTGTGGTGTATGTGGGGTGGGATGTGATGATAAGATGTTGGTGACGGTCGCTGGCTGCGATGGTCTGTAGGGTGGCGGTGGCGGATTGGCTTTGGCCTGTAGTGTATGTGGGGGTGGATGTGATGATAAGATGATGGTGACGGTCGCTAGCTGCGATGGGCTGTGGTGTGGGGGTAGTGGGTTGGAGTATGTGGGGTGTGGTTGTGGTGTTGTTGTTTATGGTAGTGGCATTTGTGGTGGATGTGTTGGTGGTGTCGTGTCCATGTGGAGATACATACCTAGACACTCATAGTCTGACAAATACGTTGTGTATATATATATATACTGATATATATGCATACGTACACAGTCATACACGCACCCACATAGATCCACACATACATATATCTATATGCATATATACACACATGTATGTGCATGCGCGCGTGTGGATATATATATAGAGAGTGGGGGAGTATCGGTGGGGGTGGCGTAGAACAAAGCGTATTAACAGACGAGACCCCCTCCTTCGACGGTGGCTTATACCGTGACGATGCCCTACTAATGACCCGTGGACTCAATAATAGCCAATTGGATAGACTACACAAACGATATAAGTACATCTTTAAGACCCAAGGATTAGCGTTAGAAATTGAACCTAACAATAGGACAGTAAACTTTTTAGATGTCACCCTAGAATTAGACTCAGGCCTCTACCGTCCATACCACAAACCTAATGAAAATCTCAAATGCGTCAACAGACACTCCAACCACCCTAGGAGCATAATTAACTCAATAGTTAAAAGCGTCTCCAATAGAGTGTCCACCTTGTCGGCTAATAGAAATATCTTCAACCAGCACGCGGAATACTAAAACGCTGGTTACATTGAGAAGATTTCTTACCTAGGACAAATAATAACCTAAGACCCTCCGTAGCCGGCAGGGCATCCAGCGTCACACACAACTGTCAAGGAAATAAAGCCATACCCTCCAACGCCAATAAGGACTCCGACTATCGCACACGTTTGTGTAGCAATTGAGACAAAAGACATAACGCCAATAGACTACTTGGAACCCCTATGACACATACGCCTGACCAAAACGCACCCAAACTACCACCCAACAACAAAAACCTCACTAAACACCGCAGAACCTGAAGTAGACTTGTCACGTCGCCACCAATATACCGGGAACCTTCTACAGAGCTCTCGAACAATCTTCTCCACGCACACATAAATACCACAAGCTCTTCAATAGACACACTGTAAAATTCTCTTTCTCCACAGCACCAAATCTAGGCCACACAATAGCACACACTAATAGTACAAAAATACGAAAACACATGATTGCCCCATAACAAACCACCACCACAACCCAGAACGAAACCACACACACAACACAACACAACAACCCACATACCAGAACCACCAACCGCCAACGTGCCACCACACCGGTTACAACGAACTGCAACTGCAAAAAACAGGCCGAATGCCCACTAAACGGGGAGTGCCTCATTAAAAACATTGTTTACCGGTATGATGTCACAGCCGGCAATAAAGAGTACTCATAGATTGGTGCGACATCCACTACGTTTAGGGAGCGCTGGTATAACCATAGAAGCTCCTTTAAACATAGGCTGAAACGATCCCAAACCAGACTGGCCGATTTGATCTGGGACCTCAAGGACAGGAACATCCAACCCCAGATCTCGTGGTCAGCGAAAAGACACGTGGCACAACTCCCCAGTGACAGAAACCACTGCAGGTTATACCTGGCTGAGGCGGCAGAAATAATTAAATTAAAATCTGCCATAAACTATAGGTCGGACATAATTGTCAATTGCAGACACACTAGGCTGAACACTTTTTCCGCACAAACATTCGGGGGAGGGCCGCACACAGCATAATAATAACCACCTCTGCTCCGTCTCACCATCGCCCATCTCAGTGAATTTATTTTATTGTATTGCATGTAACCATTTGTAAGCCCGTATTTTGTATATCATGCCGCATACATCACCCCACCAAAAATCACATCGCCATACACCCCTCATCCTTGCAACATTGTGTTCTATCTGTCCTCTCTGTCAGGTTTTACCTTGCAAACCATTGTAACATCTGATCCTGTAAATATAATGTCGATCATATCACACCATCGCCACCACCACCACAGCACATATCGTCATATGTCTACCATCCACACCCGCAACCTTACTCCCCATCTTCCCTCTGTCTACCCTAACCTACAACACCACGCTAAATTCGACCCTGTAAATGTACTGTCGCACACACCACCACCGCCACCACTAGATACATCCACATATTTCAACAATTATTAACATCATCAACACATATCATCCCTCACTCCCAGATCGACTGTGTTATATCCCTCCTCCGCCTGCCTTACCCTGTAACCCACCGTAACATCTGATCATGTAATCATTTTGTTGAACATATCACCCCAGCACCACCACCATCACCACAACACACATCGCCATACGTCCATAAACCTTTTTTTTTTTCCCGCGTTCCCTATGCCACCTTTTAACCTGTAACCCATCGTATTATTCGATCCTGTATATTTTTGTCGCTCACAACTCCACCCCCGCCACCACAACACACAACTCCATACCTCAACATCCATTAATTTCATCAACACCGCCAACACATACCTTCCCTCTCGAACCAACGCAAGTGTCTGTGTGTAAACATTTTTTTTATATATATGTGCGTATTCATATATGTACATGTATGTATATATATATATATATATATGTTTGTGTATGTATATATATGTTTGTGTATATATGTATGTGTATATGTGTATGTTTATGTGTACGTGTGTGTGCATATTCGTATGTGTGTATGTATGTGTATGTCTATATGTACAACACCATCTCCATTGGCTCCCACCTTCCCTCTATCTTTGTTCTACGCCACCCCCAACGATACTCCCCCAATTCTCTCTATAGATATCCACACGCGCGCATGCACCTACATGTGTGTATATATGCATATATATATATATGTATGTGTGGATCTATGTGGGCGCGTGTATGTGTGGATCTATGTGAGTGTGTACGTATGTTTATATATATCAGTATATATGCGCATGTATATATATACACAACGTATTTGTCAGACTAAGTGTGTCTAGGTATGTATCTCCCCATGGAGTCGACACCACCAACACATCCACCACACCACAACAAACGCCACTACCATAAACAACAACACCACAACCACACCCCACACACGCCAACACGTCTACCGACAACCCACTACCCCCACACCACAGCCCATCGCAGCCAGTGACCGTCACCATCATCTTATCATCACATACACCCCCACATACACTACAGGCCAAAGCCAATCCGCCACCGCCACCCTACAGACCATCGCAGCCAGCGACCGTCACCAACATCTTATCATCACATCCCACCCCACATACACCACAGGCCAGTACATCCTTTTGATCCTTCCCACCAATCAAAACAACTCATATTGTCAAACTCTTGAACTTCTGTCTTTACCACATAGCATGTATTTCATTTTCTTATAGCATTTTAAAGGGTCCGTCGAGCTGCCGATCATTGAGTCGGGTAGGATCGATACAGATCGAACCTTGAGCTGATCAGTGGCGAAACGCGCCTCACCTACCAATAAATGTAATGAAGCAGTAACAAATCGTCCTTGTTATCCTTTCAATATAATCATATATATATATATTTATATATATATACTGAAGAGGTCACAGAATGTGTGACGAAAGAACTTTGACAATATATGAACAATCATCTGGTTGTGGAAACAATCAACCAACCGGAAATTTATAAATTCCTAAATTTATTAATTTAATTTATAATAAATTGAAGTGAAACAACTGGTGCGTGTGTTTCTTATTGTCAACATGACCCTCCCAAAGTATAACAATATAATCATATATATATATATATATATATATATATATATATATATATATATATATAATCATATGTATATATATATATATATATATATATAATCATATATATGTATATATATATAATATATATATATATATATATATATATATATATATATATATATATATATATATATATATATATATATATAATTCGTTTCTGAATTTGTTTAGCAAGATTCTTTATCTGAAAACGTGTGTTGAAACCGATATTGTTATACTTTGGGAGGGTCATGTTGCCAATAAGAAACATACGCACAAGTTGCTTTCACTTCAATTTATTATAATAAATTTATAAATATAGGAATTTATAAATTTCCGGTTGGTTGGTTGGTTCCACAACAAGATGGTTATTTATATATTGTCAAAGTTCTTTCGTCACACATTCTGTGACCTCTTCAGTGACTGGGGATTCTTTTCTTTGTTTTTTGTGCCTCTCCTTTGTTCTGATTATATATATATATATATAATCATATATATATATATATAATCATATATATATATATATATATATATATATATATATATATATAATATATTTAGAAATACACAGATACATGCGGACACACACATATATACATGAATGCATCCGCACCCAACTGTGAGTTATGGGTGCCAACTTCACCGATGTTGCTCAATGAATGACTGGGACAAACCAATTCAGTTGAACTAGACTGAACCAGTATCAGAGTTAAAAATACATTATGAAGAGAGAAGAAACATTTAGATATAATTAGTAATAAAATGTATCATACCTA
>OZ024748.1:58954787-58989787 GCA_964016885.1 Eledone cirrhosa
AATCATGCAGATGGGAACCTAGCAATATGTTTGTTATCAAGTTCGTTGATACCACAGTAACTTCTCAAAAGATGTTCAGAAAATGAAACCGTAATGCCTTTAATGTTTGCCACACGTTTAGGATAAACCGGGTAACTCAGTCCAGAATGCACAGGATAAAGTCTTCTTCTTCGTTAGTTTCTGTGCTCCTTGTGAATTATTGAATGATGAAAGATCTCCATTCAACACGGTCGGAAGCCCTGTCATGTGACTCTTCTGAAGCAAGACCCATGTGAGCCTGATATTTCTTCCCAAAGACCTCAAGCAAGTCCTTCTTCTCCAAAGATCCCTCAATAGGTCCTTCTACTCCACACACCTCAACCAGGTCCTTTACCACAGACCTCAATCCGGTCTTCCTTGTCCACACACCTCAATCCGGCCCTTCATCACCACATTCATCAACCTGGTCCTCCTACACCAGACCTCAACCAGGTCCTTCACCACAGACCTCAACCCGGCCCTCCTTGTCCACAGACCTCAACCCGGCCCTCCTTGTCCACACACCTCAACCATGTCCCCCTTCCCCACCTCAACCCCGTCCTCCTTCACGACAGACCTCAACCTGGTCCTCTTTCCCACCTCAACCAGGTTCCCGTTCACCACAGACATCAACCCTGCCCTCCTTCACTACAGACATCAACCCTGCCCTCCTTCACTACATACATCAACCCTGCCCTCCTTCACTACAGACATCAACCCTGCCCTCCTTTTCCATAGACCACATGCATAGTAAAATTATGTATATAAAATTAAATAAACATTACTCAAAAATACATTAGCTTATTTATCACCCGTTCTAGTAGAACCCCTAGTGACATATTATGGAACCGTAGGGTTCTAGGGAACACCGGTTGAGAAATACTGCTTTAAACACTTGGCCACATGCCTTCTCTAATGGATACCATATGACAACGGCTGGGTAGTACCATGTGTGTCTACGTTGGGCCAGGGATCTCCGTTAGTTCCAATGACAGATATTTCGGTTGTTTGAACAACGGAAATACTAGCTAATGAAGTTAACATACAAATAGACGACCATTAGACAAACACGTGTACACAACACGTAGTTCTCAGGCAGATTTTATGTGAAACAATGTTTGACAAGGTTGGCTCTTTAACTCACTGGTACAGCTCAATGTTGGGAGCTGAGTGGACTGGAACAACGTGAAATGAAGAATCTTACTCAAGGGCACAACGCACAACGTTGTCCGGATTCTAACTCATGAGTTTACTCTTGTGAATTGAATAGTCTCCACACGAAGCCCCGGAACTTCTCATCTGAGTCTGTCATACTTTTCCAATTCAATCGAAGACCTTCTCACTCCCGTTGGAGAAAACTCTCTCTGGTTGACATTCATCGCTTTCTGTTTGGTTTTGGTCATGTCAGGGCCGTTCCATGTGCTACTTTCAAAGATCTCCAACTGCATTTTGGTGAGGCTATTTAACCCATAGTTGGGATGGATGGCCATTGACTCTGAGGAGTTCATCTACCGTTTTTACAGCTCTTGTGTTTTTTTTATGCTACTGGGGTTCCACTTAACCTCCTCACCAGATTCTGGTATGGTCTGGTCTGGTCTATTCCGGTCTGGTGAGGAACCAGTTTATTTGTCAACCATTTAACCAGGAAGTAGGTCGTACTAGGTGACACGGTACCAATAGCAGGTAGAAACCTGACCTGACATATTAATACTTTTAGCTCACATTATATCTATACATAACACTATTTTGTTATGCATTTTCAATAATAGAAAAGTGTTTCTAGTTCTTATTGTCTGGGACAAGGGAACAGAGGGAGTCATAGATGTCAGCGTTTCCATTTTGTTAACTGTTAAATATAAATGTTTCTAGCATCCAAATTCCATTCTTATATCAGATGGAAAGGTTGTCAGGTTATATGTATACACATATTTTATCTATATGCACATTATGTATAAATTTATTTTCATACAAACACCCGTATAGACACACTCACAAACATACGTATATATGTGTATATATATTTGTATGTATGTAAATATATATATATATATGTGTGTGTGTATATATTTATAGATATGTAAATATATATATATGTGTGTGTGTGTGCATATATATATATTTGTATGTGTGTATACATATATTTGTATGTATGTAAATATATATATATATATATACATATATGTTTGTATATATATATTTGTATGTAAATATATATATATATTTGTGTATATATATTTGTATGTAAATATATATATATATATATGTATATATATTGGTATGTATGTAAATATATATGTGTGTATATATATTTGTATGTATGTATATATATATATGTGTGTGTGTATATGTGTATATGTATGTAAATATATATATATATGTGTGTATATATATATATATATATGTGTGTGTATGTATATATATGTGTGTGTATGTGTATATATATATATATATGTGTGTGTGTATATATATATATATGTGTGCGTATGTATATCTATATATACGTATATGTTTGTATATATGTGGATATATATATATGTGTGTGTCTATGATTAGAAATGTCTTCGTAAAATATCTATTAAGGTATGAAGCTTTGTAAGAAATTGAATTTTTATGTTTGTCTCTCTCTCTCATACATATATGTCTGTGTGTATATATATATATATGTGTGTGTGTGTGTGTGTATATTTATATATGTATGTGTGTATGTACATGTGCGCGCGCGTATGTGTGTGGTGAGAAAATGGTTGTAAAATCGTATGCAAAAGGAAATATACATGAATTGTGAAGGTGGTAAATTGTAGATTATTGAACGCATGCGCAAATATTTCATCCTAGACAGTCAAATGAAGGACAGTGACCGCTGGAGAGAACTCGTCCATGGATCTCGGGAATTTTACCCGCCCTATATATATATATATATAGTTATGTAATAAACAACATAAGGCAATTATTCCATTTACCGGTGGTTTCTTAAAAGCAAAATATTTTGCTTTCAATCCTCAGAATGAAAAAATCCTGAGACCAGGATTTTTTCATTCTGAGGATTGAAAGCAAAATTATTTACTTTTAAGAAACCACTGGTAAATGGAATAATTGCCTTATGTTGTTTATTACATAACTATTAAGCTCTGTTACCTACATAGAGCACTCTTTTTTCCTGGACTTTTCCGACGGAATTACTTCACATATATATATATATATAGTAAATGAGTGAAGAATAACGTGGATCGGCTGTACAATGGGGTTTATTCAAAGTATTAACAATTGTTTCATTAGACCGGTGTGTCTAAAAACCACTGTTTGTAAAAAGCTAAGTCACTCGATTTTAATTGCAGTTGATACCCGACCAAATCTTCAGAATACTGGACTAATGAAACAATTGTTAATACTTTGAATAAATCCTATTGTACAGCCAATCCACGTTACTTTTCACTCATTTACTATTATTACTCCAAGTACCTCTTACCTAGGAAGAGTCTTGAATCGGCCACCCGAACACCACAATTAAGGAAACTTCTTGTTGAGTCAAACAGCGCCGAATATTAAAACTATCCTCGATACAGAGTTCTCATAACCTCTACTTAGATTACCTTAAACGATATCTCGTTAACTTATATATATGTTTATCCCGGTTTCAATCGGGGGTAACCACAGTAAGAAAGATACTCAATACATAGCAGAGTATAAATATTTAATATAGAAATGGCTTCTACAGGATTAGAACTATTTCATTCGGGAGATTGTGTGTGTGATAATGAAAGTGGTGTAAACTATTCATTATTTGGTAAGGTGCGATAAGCTCAATGCGTTAATAAAGTCGACAGCATCCTAGAATCCATGTCCATATATGGCAGGTGAGGTTGCACCATAATCTCTAGTGCTTAGGGCATCGAAAGAACTGAATTTGGCCTTGTTTCGAATAAAACTGTTTAATAATAAACCGTCTATATTTCCCAATGAAACTGCACAGAATAACACTAGCATGAAACCCAGCACTACAAAAGAGCATGTCAACGACATACAAGCTGGATTTGCTATTCGACATTTAATACAAAGCAGTGCAATATTTTATCCAATATAATTTAACATAATATTTCAGCACTAAAACCCGCTTGTCAAATGCGGAGCTGAAACTGTTAAAAAAACTAAACGAACGAAAAGAGGGTAATAACCCTGAAATATGGTGTTAAGATATATTGGGTAAAACGTTACTTTGTTTCGTTTTATTTTTCATCATTTGCCTTTTATAATTTTCTACCGCATTATACCGGCTTTCAAACTAGATTTTGTTAACTAATGTTGATTCTTTAGAAAAGGTTGAAGTAATATATCAATTTTGACAGAGAATAGGATGTATATCACAGAAAGATGGAGAAAATTATCTGACAGAATTTCTGAGCATGAACATAACAACCAGCATAAATTGAATTATGCATCATATAAAAGAGCTGGAACGAAGAATTCGTTGAAATAAATGCTAAGAACGTTATCTGAATAAACTAAATGTAACAAAGGGAAGGGGCCACACTAATGTTTAACATCTTCTAATTGTCATATTTTATTTTTGAGTGAAAGCATTCCGTAGTGATTCTTGCTTAATTAGTGGGCTCATAATAATAAATTCCTTAGGGTGGCTACACTTCTTTTTGTATTATTAGGATCATGTATTAGAAACCCACGCCTGAAAATGAATGTTGCAAATACATTATTCGTCAGTTGAATAATAAAATGGGTTTATGGTTCTGTGCTCCCATCTCGTTTTGAAACACTCTCTGAAAGTTAAAAGAAAATGTAATATTTACCAACAGTTTATTGACCTCCTAATTCGGTACATGTTCATCTGACAACATTTGCTATTCACCCCATCCAAAGTATAGATAGTGGGTTTATGATTAACAAGAGATGAATGACCTTTGAAGTCTGTTGTGAGAAAACAAATTCTGACGTTATAAACCGAGTTAAAGGAAACATTGAAATGGCATTGTCTTAGAAAATTGTTGGAGTTAAGTACATGATAATGGTGACAGAACAGCAACAAAGTATAGCACAGATGATATTACTTAATACATGTCCTCTCGCTATCTTTTCACTATATACATGCATGGTTCCGTAACTGCTGGTTGCGGGAAGGGGAGAGGATTCGGTGGAGCACCATATTGGAATACAGAGTTTGTATGGCATATTTTTAAAACGCAGTGACGCCCATCTCCTCCCCAGATATGCATACAGCAGATTTCTTCCAGAGAAGGATAGAGAGTAAGAGAATTGAATTTTTTCAATATAATGGATGCCATAAATTGAACGTTTGTGACACAGAATCAGCAGAATGCTGCGCTGAATCAGTTCCCTTTTTCGGGGATTTTGACAGGGTCTATAATATCGTTTCTTATAGCTGAAAAAATCTAATTCTTGAGATACTCAGGGTGTTAATCATTACATCGCATGTCAACCACCCGGGGTGGTCAACTAGAATTGATAGTGTGAAATCATTCATATCAAATCTTAATGTTCCTGCAGGATGTTCTAAAAATTAATCTGACGACAAAACCCAATAGTGAATTAACAGAATATAGGAAAAACACGTCTCCTTTTATTTCAGATGTAATCTTATGCCTTACATCTGTTTCAACATCCTTCCACTTAATAACATCTGCAGCATGATATTATAGGCAAGAGATGCTACAGTTGATTTTGAAATAGACAATGTTGAAATTGATAAATAAACTACAATCAAATGAGAAAACGAGAAATATATTATTTTTTTATTGCAAGCAGTCAAGTCATGGAAGCCATGATGATAGCAAAGTATCCTGATACATAGATAAGGTGAGCGGACTCCCGTCAGTATCGACGACGAGTGTTCCAGTTGTTCAATCAATGGAACCACCAGCATGTAGATATAACTTATAATGTCAAAATATTGGGAAGAGGGAATAATTAACCAAGTAGGAGCGCTATTTCTCCGAATTGAGAGATCACAGCTTCGATATTAGGACATGGAGTTAGAATGTTTCGGTAAAGAATCGCTGGACAGATTTTACAGGTAAAATTAGAGGTGGTTAACCCCGAGCAAGATGGTGGGATAACATCCATGTCCATTAACTCGGCTAGTCTCGCTTGGATATCCAGCCAGATCAACTGGAGACGGTTGCTTCTGACATGAGCTGCTAGGAAGAGTATTGAGGCATCTTCCCCCACAGCCCTCCCAGGAACAAGTGGGTGAATAAGATGAAGAAGAAGAATGGAATAACCAATTTTACTGATCCAGTACTTCACTGTTTCTTTATTCTCTGAACCTAGGAAAAATTGAAGACAAAGTTGCTTTCAGTGAAATTTAAATCCAGAAGCTATAGAACCGTAAATACCACAATGTATTTGTCTAACGTCCTTTCCATTCTTACAATCTACCACCCCCTACAGACCAGTAATATTTTTTTTACGTAGATACAAGGTCTCATATTTAAATGGAGAGAACAGTTGGTTACATCGGTTGAGGTACTTGACTGGTTCTTTATTTTATCGACTCCAGAATGATAAAAACAGTGTTAGTTGAATTTGCTGAGATTTGAACTTAGAACGGAAAGAACTGGAACAAATACCACAAAGATCACACACACACACACACACACACACACACCCACACACACACCCACACACACACACCCGCCAAGATTTCCCAACTTTACCAATCTCCCACCCACTTCAATCAAGAAACAAAAAAAAAATAACTAGCAATATGAACTTCTACTTTAGGCACTGGGTTAGTAAATTAGGAGAAAGGCAAAGTTGATTAAATCAACATCACTACTTGGTACTTTATTCTATCGATTTCGGAATGGTAAATGCAGAGTTGACCTCAATGAAATTTGAACTTAGAATGTATAGAATCGGAACGAATGCTGCAGGGAATTTTTTCCGACGATTTACCATTTCTATCACACCTCCACCTCCGTAAATTAAAAAGAAAGCCAGCAATAACAATAAGTTGATACATTCAACTATGCTCTTCCCATGAAAAACCATTTGGCCTCATTCCTCAGGAATCGTCTGCACTTTTACATCGGTCGGTTTTATTTCGTTCTTATGTACGCATTACATTAACAGACAACAACTATCACCCTTCACTCTATCGACAAAGACTCTACTGTAACTCCTCTCATTTCTCTATCCCCCTCACCATTTCTGCATTTAAACATCGTATAGGTCACATTGACACGACCAATAATTCCATGGAAAGGTGACGCTATCCTACTAAGGTTGTACATATTTGTTTATATCTTTTTCATGGTATCCTTTTTTTTATTTTTATTATTATATTTTATTTTATTTCATATATTTATTATTATTATTATTATTTTTGTTTCTTAACATTCGGTGGAACTTAATCTTTAGAGAATACGTTGTTCGTGTCAACAACATAAAACTGACCAAAATTCAAAAGTTTCTTGTCAGAGAATATTTAATGTAAAGAATTTATATACGAATTGTTTATTGAAACTGTCTGAATACTCTCACCATGCAAATCCCCTTGAACACAACACTTTCAATCATAAAATTTGGTCATATTTCATTTTCTAGTATTGTGTAAGTCAAACTGAAGTGAATAGGTGCAACCATACTGATTTCAAAATCTCTTATATATAATGGGAATTCAACAAACCAGATATAAACTTTCGCAGTACAATCTAGCATTATTATTGGGGTCGATAAAATAAAGTACCAGTAATGCACTGGGTAATTGCTGGCCTTGTGCCTAAAGTAGAAACAATTATTATTAAAGTGGAGTTATGGTCTGAGTTCAAATCCCGCCAAGGTTAACTTTGCCTTTCATCCATACGGGGTCGATAAAGTACCAGTAATACACTGGGATAATTGCTAACCTTGTGCCAAAATTAGAAACAATTATTATTAAAGTACCAGTAATGCAATGGGATAATTGCTGGCCTTGTGCTAAAAGAAGAAACAATTATTTTTTATGGATTCTGAGTTCAAATCCCGCCGAGGTTAGCTTAGCTCTTCATCCTTGCGGTGTCGATAAAATAAAGCACCAGTAATGTACTGGAGTCGATTTAATCGATTTCCCCCTCCCCTTCAAATTGCTGACCTTGGGTCTAAAGTCGAAGCAATTATTATAGATTGGTAGTGTCGTTAGAACGTCGGACAACATGCTTTGTTATGGTATATAGTTATGGCCATTTATGTTCCGAGTTCGAATCTAGCTGAGGTTACCTTAGCTTTTCATCCTTATTGGTGCGATAACCAGTAATGTACTGGGGTCGATTTAAGCGACTTTCCCACCCGCAAAAATCGTTGGCCTTACATCTAAGTCAGAAATGATTATTATTATAGATTGGCAGGATCGGTAGAGCATCAGACAACATGCTTTATTATAGCATATAGTTATGGCCATTTACATTCTGAGTCTAAATCCCTCCGAGGTTAGCTATGCCTTTCAGCCTTACATGGTCGATAAAATAAGTACTAGTAACGCACTGGAGTCGATTTAATCGACTTTGCCTTTCCTTTCAAATTCTTTGCCTTGTGCTAAATGTAATGTTGTTGATGCTGCCAGTTGCGTTCACTCTGAACATCAAGCTACTATAAAACCATGTCTTCAGATATTCACCAGACAACGTAAAGTTCCATCTACCAAGGTAGACGTGCTTTCTGTAGTTTTACAAGATTTATTATTAAAAAAATCTTAGCCATTTGTTGATATTTTCAGACAATGTAGCGAGTGGTTGTATTATAGCAGGAATTACTATTATTTCTCATAAACAATATATTAATAATAGAAATATATATCTTGCAAATATAACTGAAATATATTTTGTGCATAACAATAACGTTTTGGCGCTACTCTTTTAGCTTTCCGCTGATAACCATAACAGGCTTGTTGTGTTTTTACTGCAAGCGTTAGAAACACAGCCTTGTGTCCGGAAAATATTTATTTAATATATGTATATGAGGCGGAAAATTGGCAGAGTTGTTAGAACGTCGGATAGAATACTTTGTGTTATTCATTTCCTCTCTCAGCTCTCTGAGTTCAAATCCCACAAAGGTCAACTTTGCTTTTCATCCTTTTGAGGTTGATAAAAAAAAAAGTACCAGTCAAGTACTGGGGTCGGTTCTTATTCTCGATATCTCCTTCTCACTACCATTCCCTCACTCTTTATCCTTCTCTGGAAGTAATCTGTTGTGTTCAAACCCGGAGATGGATTGGCTCCACCAGGTTTAAAAAATGCCCCTACGACTCCCTCAAGGGTGATGGGACCATGAAAGCATATCCTTACTTATGTCATGACATTCATTTTCTAGCGTCCTTTTATTTCAGCCATCATTCTGTTTTACTATATTATTGCTCTTAGGGCAATGTATTTGCAGAATCGGCAGAGCGTCAGACACCATGCTTTGCCGCATAGCGTTACAGTCTTTTACATTCTGAGTTCAAATCCCGGCGATGCTAGCTTTGCCTTCCATCCTTACGGGGTCGATATAATCGACTTTCCCATTCCCACAAATTGTTGGCACTGTGACTACATCAAAAACCAGTATTCTAATGCCTGAATCGACAAAAGTAGGGCATGGAAAAATGATGAGATTTAACCCATCAAAAAGTTTTGGTTTCTTTTTTGTTATTATTTAACTTCTACCTACTATAACTCATCTCTGAACTTACAATAAGTGATTACAGTAAAATTCTGTTTTATATGTATTTATTATTTAAGACTGATGTTAATTTTGTTTCTTGTCATTGCCTTTTATTTTATTATATTTTATTTTACTTTTTAAGTTATAATATTAACTGACTACTGTTAACTCGGTTAACTCGTATAATGACTGGTATAATTAGCTGCTTATTTCGCCGCCAAGTAGAACTGTTAAGAATCATAATTGTAGCATTATTTTCAACTAAACACAAAACATAAGGAAACAAAAACACACGGAATTGCGATTTACATAGGGTTAAAATGTAGAACAAATTATTATGCAACTTGCGAAAATGAAATATGAAGAGAAGGTCAGATATATTTTGTAGTTCCGTTGTAAATCGCCTTGCTGAAAAAAGATGGAAAGGGTTGAAATAGTAAAAGGGAAAACAGCACTGAATTTTATACTTTGATTGGGACGGGGGATGAGGATCTTCTTCAGCATTGCACTGCTTAGAGTTCAAATCCCAGCGATGTAGATTTCAATTTTACAACGGAACTAATTAGATATGTATCTGTAATAAGAAATTATTTTCGTTGTTTTTCGAGTTCAAATCCCAACGGGCAGTTTTCGATTTTCCCCAGGATCAATAACATATGGATCTGTAATAAGAAATCATTTTCGTTGATTCTAGAGTTCTGCACCCAGTGGTGCATATTTCGCCCCCCTCCCCCTTCCCCCGGACCAATAAGATATGTATCTGTAATAAAAAGAAATTCTCTTTTTCCATTGTTTAGAAGGTGGGAGTGTGTGTGTGGCAAGTTGTCAATATTTTATAGAAAAGATGCAGATATTTTGTGTGGTTAAGAATCTCACTCCACGACGACGTGGTTTAAGGTTCCATTCCATAGGCATCATGGTTTAGTGTGTTTTATATACCACTAGCAGAATGGCCCGGCGTTGCTCGGGCTTCTAAACATAGATTGCCATTTTTAGCCCTCCTTTCTGAAACAGTTTCGTCGTATGTTCATCAATTGATGCAAAAGTCCTAATAAAAAGTGAAGTCACCTTGGGTGAATAGGCAAATAATTTTCCTTTAAGATTTTTCAAAAGCATGTAATTGCGTTCCCTCTCTTTTTTGTTGTTGTTTTTGCTGGTGTTGGTGTGATAGTGGCCGTTGGTCGTACTACTAACACGGTCTCGTCCTTCTTCAACCAATCGTGTAAATCCCCTTCTGCCTCGCCAGCAATGAGAACAATATTTGCTCTAGGGTTCTTATATATTTGATATATATTTATCCTTATAGAGCCTCGTGAAATAAATATGTTTGTTTATATTTTGTTATTGTGTATGCAAAAATATCTGTACACGAATATATAATTATATATATATATATATTAAAATAACAGATTAAAGTTTAAGCGAAGAATCGCTGCTTTCACCCTTAACGCGATCTTCTGAAACTAAAAAAAAAATCGATCTGTGAACGCAGAAGTAAATATTTCGAAAAACGTTACACACCATATATATACACTCTATATATACATATATACACACAGTGACATAATGTCGTAATGCAGGCAGCCAGACATACAGACAGATATTATGAGGGCGCGACGTTATAGCTATTTAATGCGGTCCCTAGGGCATTGAAAATTTGAAATATTTTTTTGCTCAAAACACTCACACAACCATAAGTATTACATGTGTAAAGTTTGAAAAAAATCGGTTGGGTGGTTCTCGAGTTTTAGGGAGTCAGACAGACAGACAGACATACATTCTCTGTTTTAGATATATAGACTAGCAGAATGGCCCGGCGTTGCTCGGTATTTTCTCTAGGGTTCTTATATATTTGATATATATTTATCCTTATCGCGCCTCGTGAAATAAATACGTTTGTTTATATTTTGTTATTGTGTATGCAAAAATATTTGTACACGAATATATATATATATATATTAAAATAACAGATTAAAGTTTAAGCAAAGAATCGCTGCTTTCATCCTTAACGGGATCTTCTGAAACTAAAAAGACCAATCTGTGAACGCAGAAGTAAATATTTCGAATAACGTTACACACACTCTCTCTCTCTCTCTCTCTCTCTCTCTCTCTCTCTCTCTCTCTCTCTCTATACACACACACACACACACACACACACACACATACACACACACACACACACACACACACACAGCGACGGCATAATGTCGTAATGCAGACAGCCAGATATTATAAGGGCGCAACGTTATATCTATGTATCTATCTAAAAAAAAAAAGACAAGACTAAGAATTATAGAGAGAGATCGCTAAATCGCCTAATGCGGTCCCTAGGGCATTGAAAATTTGAGATTTCCTTTGCTCAAAACACTCACAGGACCATAAGTATTACATGTGTAAAGTTTGAAAACAATCGGTTGGGTGATTCTCGAGTTTCAAGGAGTCAGACAAACAGACATTCTTTGTTTTAGATATATAGATAACCACGCATCGAATAATGTATTGCAAATGAGATTTGGTACATGGAAACTGTGTAGATGCCTGACAGTGTTTTTTGGTGGTGAGAGGCATAATGCATCACCTAGTTTAACACGACCACCTGAACTTTGAGCTTCTTCAATGGAGAATCTACTCTTGTAAGCATTCAGGCTTCTCTTCAGGCTAATTTAAGAAGTATTGTTAAACAGATGTTTACTTGTGTAGAAAGGATTCTGTCAACGACCGTGTGAATCATAAAGAACTCACCACCGCCCTCCTTTCACCAGGAAGAGAAAGAAATTCCCTTCTGTTCACAGTGGATATGGTGAAGCAAGTTATGTGGTAGACGTGACAACGAAGACTGATGACACATCCATTTCTTTTTGGTTAAGTCCTCGTCGAGGTTTTCAAGTATGTTTGTTTGGGTTTTTTTTTACCTTGAAGATGAAGGTAAAGAGGAAGGCGCTGTCCACCAGTAAATTTGTTGAACGATGGGTGAGAGTTGCGAACATTTCCCGAGTGAATGAGTCTACCCTAAGTATGGGTATGCACACCGAGAAATGACAGATGAGGGAGGGCACTTGCCCTTCATGCACATGGTAAACCAGGATTTCCAGAGTTCATCGATTGGTCCTACGTAGCGATTAATTCTATTAAGAAATTTTCGTTGCTGGTAATTTTTTAGCAATACCTTGTTTTTATTTTCTGTTCACTCCTGGTACATTGTGGGTATGCAATTACCCACAATGCTGTAGTTTGGTCTTTGTATCTTTTTGCCTCATGAATAATTTATCATTATTGTTAGTATATACCTTTTACGTTCCGAGTTCAAATCACACTGCGGTTAGCTTTTTCTTTCATTCTTACGGGGTCGATAAAATAAAGTACCAGTAATGCACTTTCCCCTCCCCAAAAATTGTTGGCCTTGTGCCTAAATCAGAACCATTGGACTGGCAGTATCGATAAAGGGTCGGACGCCATGCTTTGTAGCATAGTTATGCCCCTTTACGGTCTGAATTCAAATCCCGCCGAGGTTAACTTTGCCTTTCATCCTTACGGGGTCGATAAAATAAAGTACCAGTAATACACTGGGTAATTGCTGGCTTTGTGCCTAACGTAGAAACAATTATTAGTATTATTATTGGATACCTTTTACGTACCGAGTTCAAATCACGTTGAGGTTGGCTTTGCCCTTCATTGTTATGAAGTCGATAAAATAAAGTACCAGTCACACACTGGGGGCAATTTCATAGTTTTTCCCCTCCCGCTAAAATTGTTGGCCCTATGTATAAATCAGAAATCATTATCATTAGCGGATTAAGCGCAGGATTGGCAGAGTCGTTAGTGCATCGGACTTTACATACTGTTAAAGTCCCGCTGAAGTTAATTTTGCCTTTAATCCTTTCTGGGTCGATAAAATAAAGTATCAAATATCTAAATTTCTGACCTTGTGCCAAAGTTAGAAATGGGTTGACAGAAGCGTAAAAACTTGGTTAAAATGTCATTATCCTAGGGTGACGAGTCGGCAAAATCAGGAGTACCCCGGGGGGGGGGGGGGGAATATACACTGGCGTATTTCTTAGGGCCAAAATAATCAACATTCCCCCTTCCCCCAAAGTTGTTGGCGTTTTGCCAGTTTTAGAACGAATTATTATTATTGTCGTTTGGTCACGTCGCAATATTTCGTCTCGATAAAATGTTAAAGATCAAAATAAATAAATAAATAAATAAATAACAAACCAATATATAGTTTAGAAAGAAAAAGTGAAAAGGGGGAAAATAACAGAAATTAATTTCAAATTAACTTGCCAAAAATGAACAGAACTTACAAAGAGTTAATTGAAAACATCGGAGAAGGAGTAGGTGGTGGGTGAGGAGGATGGATGGGAAGAGGGTAGGAGGAAGAGGGACAAAGGAGCCAAACAGAAGCAAAGAAAGAAAGGGAGAAAGAAAGCTAGTAAGAAAGAAGGAAATAGAGTAGAAGGAAGAGAGGAAAAAAAAAACAAAAGGCAGAAAGTAAGAAAGAAAGAAAAAAGGCAGAAAGAAGGAAAGGAAGAAATAAAGAAAAGAGGAAAGACGGGAGGGAGGAGAAAAACGAAAAAGATAGATAAGGAGAAACATAGAAAGAAAGGACGAGGAAAGGGAGGAAGAACGAAGAAGTGAAAGAAAGAAAGAGGAAGAGAGAGAGAGAAAGAAGAGGAGAAAGATAAAGAACTGATAGGAATATGTAAGAGAAACTGAAACGTGCATACGAACCAAGCGAGACAATAACAGGCACTTAAATGCAGTTGAGTAGTGGAAAGGGGTCAAAGCGCTAAAAGCAGGTCGTTGACATGGCAGTAAAATGTCTAGGTTATAATCTGACGAGGCTGTGGTGTTTACATTTGCTGCTGTTCAAAGATAACAAGATAACGGACAGGTAGATAAACGGTGATGGTGATAGCGACGGAGAATAGAATCGAAGGAAAGCGACTCGTTTTCGAATCTCGATTAAGATATTTGTTAACCGATATTTTTTAACATAAATATAAGTATGTATACGTACATACATATATGTATACAGACGTACAGTAGTATGTATATACACACATATATATATGTACGTATGGGTTTACCGAACATTTATTATAATATTCGGTTTGTTTGTAAACAAACAGCCCGAATTAAGCTGTACAGTGTTCGGCAACCATCGTTGCCCTTTTGTTCAACACTGAACAAAAGCGCAGCTTATTAGCTGTCATCAGCATCGTATACCTTCCTGTCAGTCGATTGAACGTTTGAAAGTATATACTTTCCTTATGCATATTAACGGCTGAGCAGCCTAATTTGCATATCGAGTGAGTTAGTCGGCCGGGCGTACCGAAAATGATAAATGGAAAAAATGAAATTTCATTTCTCACTCTTAGTACGGCTGATACTTAAATATAAGTAGTTATACGTACATACATATATGTATACAGACGTACAGTAGTATGTATATACATATGTGTACGTATGGGTTTACCGAATAGCCGTTAATATGCACAAGGAAAGTATATACTTTCAAACGTTCAATCGACTGACAGGAAGGTATACGGTGCTGATGACAGCTAATAAGCTAGAAACTAGTTCATCGTTCCTATGTCAGTGTTGAACAAAAGGGCAACGATGGTTGCCGAACACTGTACGCCTTAATTCGGGCTGTTTGTTTACAAACAAACCGAACATTATAATAAATGTTCGGTAAACCCATACGTACATATATGTATATACATACTACATACTACTGCACATATATATGTATATACATACTGCTGTACGTCTGTATACATATATGTATGTACGTATACATACTTATATTTAAGTATCAACCGTACTAAGAGTGAGAAATGAAATTTTATTTTTTTCCTTTTAACATACATATATATATATATTAAAATAACAGATTAAAGTTTAAGCAAAGAATCGCTGCTTTCACCCTTAACGGGATCATCAGATGATCTCGTTAAGGGTGAAAGCAGCGACGCTTTGCTTAAACTTTAATTTGTCATTTTAATATTTGCTCTATGGTTTTATATCTCTCTCTCTCTCTGTATGTATGTATGTATGTATGTATGTATGTATGTATGTATGTATGTATGTATGTATGTATGTATGTATGTATGTATGTATGTATGTATGTATGTATGTATGCATGCATGCATGCATGCATGCATGCATGCATGTATGTATGTATGTATGCATGTATGTATGTATGTCGGGTCACCAGTTGGTGCTACTGGTAACATGTATCCCAGTACAACCTGTCTCATGGTCGGGTCATTGGCGACTAAACTGGCAACCCCACCAAGGTTTCTTGGTGAGGAGAGTGACTTTGGACATCCTGCATGACTAAAAACAAAACCTGTCAAAGGGCAAAGGAGCTCTTAAGAGTCAATGGCCATCCAAAATCACCGGGAGAGATGACCCCTTAGCCTTTGTCAAGGCAGAGTTCTAGAAGGAAAACTCTGATATAACACCTGCAACCCTGATGGTATCCAATGATGTTGACTTGTTCTTCTTTTTGGTAAATATCATCTTGGTTAAGAGAGTGGACCTGTACCTTTCATTCTTACGGGGGTCGATAATATAAAGCACCAGTAATGCACTGAGGTAGATTTAATCGACTTTCCCCCCTCCCCAAATTGCCAGCCTTGTGCCTATATAAGAAATCATTAAAATTATTAAGGGTAGTGGATTGGCAATATTGGTAGACCTTCGGTCAGCATGCTTTGCAGCAAATATTAACGCCCCTTTGCGTTGTCAGTTCAAACCCGCCGAGGTTAACTTTTCCTTTCATCCTTACGGGGTCGATAAAATAAAGCACCAGTAATACACTTGGGTCAATTTAATTGATTTTCCCCTTTCCCCGAAATTGTTGGTCTTATCCCGCCGAGGTTAACTTTGCCTTTCATCCTTACGGGGTCGATAAGATAAAGTACCAGTAATGCACTGAGATAATTGCTGGCCTTGTGCCAAAAGTAGAAACAATTATTAAACTGGGGTTTGGAACATCACTCAAAACTTATTTCATAAGCTGAAAACGTGGACGACTAAAATAGAGAATGTTAAACCCAGTTAAGAGCAGCTTTTTACATCCTGAGTTCAAATCCTGTATCATTTTACTTTTGCAACATAACAAGCCATGATAACAGTTAAGGAGGTGAAGGTGGGTGACGATATTGAAACCAAAGCTACTGGGTCTCGAACCTTCGTTAAAGTATTTTAGCATCACATGACTGAGAACACAACACTCCTCTCTAGACAGGACGCCAGTTCGTCATAGTTAACCGCACAGCTGCTTCTGAAACTCACTTTGGTTTTCATTTTATCTGATTAGACTGAAGCTATGTGAAATGAAGTGTCTTGCTCAAGGATACAACGCACCCCGTGGTGTCAGTACAGAGCCGACTATATTCTAATCACTAGACATTGTCTCTCTACTCGTCATGATGTGTCAACTAAATTTCTGAGGGCATTTTATTAGACAAGAACTGTCTATCGCAGTGATGGGAAGGGACTATTCCTATTTTGGGGTCACAGACCTAAACCATCACCCGGTTTAGCACCGCCTCCTGATCTTTTGGTGTGCAGTGAGAATTATTCCTATTTTGGAGTGGTATACTTAAACCATCACCTGGTTTACTACCACAATCACCTATCTTTGGTTGTATTTAGCGAAATCCACTCTGTTGAAAGTATTTGAACCTCATCTCTGGCCTGAGAATAACATTCTCTTTTCCTCCACTGGTCTAGGAGGTGTCCATGAAGATCACGAGCGCTGCCCTATCTTCTCTGACCAAGTCATAAGAAAACATGAAAACATTATAGATATAATAGGCTTGGATGCAGGATATTTTAATGTTTAAGGTTTTCACCTCGCAATCATTAGGTCCCAAGTTCAATCCTACTCTGTGGAATCTTGGGCAAGTGTTATTTACCATAGCCGTGAGTCGACACATGCCTTGTCTGTGAAACTGGATAAACTCATTGGATGGTTGTCAGGTCGACTGTATTATTTGCAGTTCAAAAGGGCCACGTTTCTGTAGAATTCTCAGACACTTATATGTTAATTTCATGAGTAGAATGTTTCGCTGATCGAAAGAAATGAAACATTCTTCGCCGAAACCACCGGAGATCCTTTCCATTATAGAGCACATTGTAATAACAACCCATCAATCCTTCCTCCCCCAAGAGTGTCAGTAATGAAAGGGTTAAAATTGAAATGTATAACCAGTGTATTTCATTAGAAATGTGGTAATGAAAGTGTGTTAAAATAGAATCACATAAGCAGTGTATTTCATTAAAAAAATGGCAATGGAAGTGTTAAAAATAGGCAGTGTATTTCATTAGAAATATGGTAATGTAAGTGTTAACAAAAAGCAGTGTATTTGATTAGAAATATGGTAATGAAAGTGTTAACAATAAACAGTGTATTTCATAAGAAATATCGCAATGAAAGGGTCAAGAGTAGACATAGTATTTCATTAGAAATACGGTAATGAAAGTGTTACGGCAACAACAAATGCTAGTTTTTGCCATCCTGCAAACTAACCTGAAAACTGAAATAAATATAAAGTCATCTACCATCTATGGGATGTCCATTTATATATAAAAAAAAAGAAAAGAAACACAGCAGATGTCAATTAAATTCTTTAATTATTCCATTAAAAAAAATTAATTATTGTCGGAATCAAAATAAACTTATAAAAACTTTCTTCATCACATCATTTATCGATATATATGTGGGTGTGGAGAGAGAGAGAGAGAGAGAGAGAGAGAGAGAGAGAGAGAGAGAGAGAGAGAATTGAGTAAAAATTGAAATTTGTAGTTAAACGATCAGAAGTGAGAGTAAGATAGTCAATAACGTTTCAGGTGTGTGTCATTCATCAGATGGTTGAGTGAGGAAGGAAAAAGTGAAACCAAGGACAGAGTTGGCAACAAAATGCGTATCCAACGTTCTAGCAACTCTGCCAATTTGCCGCCTCTTCACAATTTAAATATAAATGAACAAAAAAAAAAAACAACTAATAATGAATATGTCTTATAACAATTCGCAACAAACATATAAGGAATAAGTAAATAAATAAAGAATGAAACAAAGACAAAACAGAACTCGACCCTCTACACAATCCGCTTGAATTGTCTAATGGTGCGGCACGTGAAAGATTTAAAAAAAAAATATCTATCAAGCTGTCAGCATATCAATTGAGGCAGCAGACGACACTGCTTGGCACACGGATCGTCTGCATTATTTGTATTATAACTTCGTTGGCTGATACGTAAAAAGTTGTATCTCATAATAATTGTTTCTACTTTAGGCACAAGGCCAGCAATTACCCCTCCTAATAATACAAGGGAAATCGGGGCGGAGGGTTAGATTAAGAGAGGAGAGTGTAAGAGGGAAAGGTGAGAGATAAGGAGGTCGTTTATTGGGATAAAAGAGGAGACGGTGATAAGTAAATACAGTGAGTATGGGAAACCCCGTAAGGATGAAAGGCAAAGTCAACCTCGGCAGGATATTAACTCAGACCGTAAAGGGACGTAACTCTATGCTGCAAAGCATGGTGTCCGACCCTCTACCGATACTGCCAATCCACATGAGAATGAAAAGCAATACGAATGAGGAATAATGAATACTTGTGTCGAGCAGAAGAGCCTGCAATGAAGTGGGCGAAACTCGGAGTTTGTATTGTTATTTCCTTTAACCTAATAGAATTTAAACCGGCCATATTCGGCCAGAATTCTCTCACCCCTTTTTGTTCAAACTGCCTATAACCAGCCATTTATACTGATGTTAAGGTATTGTTCTCAAAATAAATAATTGTTTCTACTTTTGGCACAAGGCCAGCAATTACCCAGTGTATTACTGGTATTTTATTTTATCGACCCCGTAAGGATGAAAGGCAAAGTTAACCTCGGCGGGATTTGAACTCAGAATGGCAAGGGCCGTAATTCTATGCGTCAAAGTATGGCGTCCGACCCTCTACCGATACTGCCAATCCACCGCCCATTCTCAAAATAAAATATCAAAATCTCATAGATTCGATATGATGTGAGATAAATATATAAGATAAAGCCTTTACCGTGAAAATATAATAGTAAATAGGGAGTAATGTAAATGTTAGAGGATGATATACATTTGAACTCCCACCCGTCTTCCCGTTGTCTGTATACGAACTGATGACAACTATGTCAATGTTTGAAGTGTGAGCTGTGGTAGGAGAAAATCAATACTGACTTGTTAATGGTAGCGATCGTAGAGTTGCGAGGTTTAGTGGTAAGTGTGTTGGACCTACGATCATAATATCGTGGATTCGATTCCTGGACAAAGCTGTGTTGTATTCTTGAGCAAAACACTTCATTTCATTATATTCCAGTATACTAAGCTGAGAATGAGTGCCAGCAGTAGCTAGAGTGTTTAACCCTGCGATGGACTGCGCCCTCTCCAAGGGCGAGTCTTATACTGTCATCCACTTCACGCTATGGAAACCGGGATAAGTACAGGTCTGATAGGCCTCCCGCCTCGCGACACATTTGGACTACATGGTACTCTGCTTCAGTGAATTATTTTGTACTAGCAAAGATACATTTTTTTTTCCATTAACATTTCCAGAAAAAAAATTCTAACAAATTTGTAGACCAGATGTTCTGAACTAAGAGAGAGAAATCCCTATTTAACACCACATGGGGAAAGGGAATTCTCATTTTGCTTTCTGTTTTGCACAGTTTTTCCTTAACCACCACAACCGGGAAATAGAAAGGTTTGCTGAAGAGTTCATAGACTGACCAAGATACTCTCATGGAATAACCACATGAGGTTTATTTTCAACATAGTCCCTGGAAAGAAGAGTTGAAATTAATTCAGGCAAAATTTCACAGCTCTAGCATCATTCCTTCATAGTCAGTTCATGAATGTTTCAGCCAAGCCTCGTAAAATAAATAGAATAAAATAAGAAAAATTCGACTTAAGCAGTCTATACAACGAACCATTTCAAGTTGATGTAAATATTTATTTTTCTGATATATTAAATTTGTGGATCTAAATAATTTCTATGAAACTGGACGAAAATCGTATTAATTCTCTAAAAATAATATATATAAAATTTCATTTTGTAATTTATTTTCATAAAGACGGCACCTTTCAGACATAAACTACTTTTAGATACACCAGATCTGTTCAAATTACACCATTAATCAAAAAGTTTAACCCACTTCAATATTTTCATTTTCGTCGTCAAAGAGTTATGAAGCGACTTGAGTTCCATATCGTGTCTCAGATTACGAATGATTATTATCCTGAGACATATGTTAATGTGATACCGGAAATATTTATTTTTGCATCGACTTGAAAGGGTCTTGGTATGTCGTAGAATAGAATTTCCCAAAACTGTTTCAGAATTTTAGAGAATATATTTTACCATCGTTCACTCCCCGAAAATAAATTATATATTTGGGCCAGATCTTCGGTTTTAAGGTACCTTTCCTTTGTCTTCTTCGCTCCCTTATTCCTAGAGGGTCGTGAGGGTAGTGTCCTCAAATACTCTCTCCAGCGGGTCCTGTCAGAAGCAACCGTCTCCATCTGCTCTGACTGGATCTCTAAGCGTGACCAGCCAAGATCCTGGATGTTATCCAACCATCTTGCTCGGTGTCTACCCCTGTGTCTCCTATCTGTTGGTTTTGCTCGTAAAATCTGTCCAGTGGTTCTTTCCTGAAACATTCTAACCACATGTCTGACGAGACTCCGGACTCTGTAGTTTTTATCAGATAGGAAAGGACAAACATACAACAAAGATTTCCAGTTTTACCCAACCCATATATTTTTATATCTAAGTCTACAATATCTACTGGGTTACTACCATTTTCAGAGAGATTTGGCTGTAATTTCTAGCAGGCGAAGCGACTATGTAGAAACTGATTTATATAAGTTTAACTGATCTCTTATGGGGATGCATCTCATGATAGGTAGATCGGATGTTTCATGATAGGCATCCCAACCCTAGCAGGTAAAAAGTAACTTAAAATGAAACGTCTTGCGCTGCAATGTCCAGGAATCGAACCCCCAGGTTTTGGATTACACATTATACACTCTAACATAACCTCAAGGCTACACGTCTTTTTAAACACCTTCTTTGGCTTGTTTAATGCATTATTTTATTTCTCATGTACGTCTTTGGCTTGTTAATACATTATTCTGACATACATGTATTTTTGAAAAGTGTTTGTCCTCTGAATAGCTTGACGTCAGAATAGAGTGACCCATTCTAATAAAAAAACATTACGTCAAATGAAATCATTGTGAGTATTTTCTGCTTTTCTTTTTTTGGTGGGGGGTCTTTTCTTTTCATTTTTTCTTTCTTTTTTCCTTTCTTTTTTCCTTTCTTTTTTCCTTTCTTTTTTCCTTTCTTTTTTCTTTTTTTCTTTCTTTTTTCTTTCTTTTTTTTCTTTCATTTTTTCTCTCTTTTTTTTGAGTTGAAATTAGTAGTGGCTTAACGACTTTAACAAATTTTAAGAGAAATAAGAAACATAATATTTTGGCATTCATGTATTTTTATTAACAGCTGAAGCTATATTTCAGAACACATGCACACATATTATACGGGTAGTTTAATTACGTATGTATGCATGTATGTTCTCTCTTCTCTCTCTCTCTCTTCTCTCTCCTCTCATCTCTCTCTCCTCTCATCTCTCTCTCTCCTCTCTCTCTTCTCTCTCTTCTATCTCTCTCTCTCTCTCTTTCTCTCTCTTCTCTCTCTCTCTCTCTTTCTTTCTCTCTCATCTCCTCTCTCTTATCCTATCTCTCTCCCCCCCCCCCTCTCTCTCTCTTGAAATAGCAGGAAGAGGGTCTTAACATTTCGGACGCCAGTCCTTCATCAGAAGAAAGAATGCGAAATTAGATATAAACACAATGACATACGTAAACATGTTCTATGGTGCAACACAAATATACACGAATTCACATACCTTTTGATGTTTATAGATATACACCTACCGACACGGACACATACACATACGCACACATGTATTGCGCATTGATGGGTGCATACATATTTGCACACAAGTATCCCATACGGCAGGGCCTAATCGATTCCCCTTGCAGTAGTACAATCTGGACTCACACACGCCTTATGACAATACTATACATCATTTCACCTCTTTTATTATTGATCTTATTGATGTTTTTTTGAGAGAATCGTTTTTGCAAATGACTGAAAATATCGAATAATGTACTCCATTTTTACCAGTACCACAAAAATACTGGTCCACACACACACACACCACACACACACCACACACCACACACCACACACACACACCACACACCACACACCACACACACACACACACACACACACACACACACACACACACACACACACACACACACATACCTATACATAGGGTCGATAAAATGTCAATAGACTCTGTCAATGACATTTCAGTCTTAGGAGAACATTTTAACAGATGACCTGAAAAGTTAATTACTTTTAAATTCATGTTAGCAACGCTCTTTAACCTGAAGTGTATTAATTACCACTAATTATAGAGTGTATATATATATATATGTATATGCGCCTGTGTCTGTACATATGCATAGATATATACACACATGTACATAGATATATATTTATATATGCACACATACACGTGTATATATATGTGTATGTGTGTATATATGTTTATGTATATATATATATATATATATGTTTATGTATATATATATATATATATATGTTTATGTATATATATATATATATATATATATGTTTATGTATATATATATATATATATATATGTTTATGTATGTATATATATATATGTTTATGTGTAATATATATTTGTGTATGATAAACGCATGAGAATCTAGGCTCATCTGTTGGTTTCATAGACACATGCGTACATACATACCTACACATACATATATGTAAGTATTCGCATACCACACAAATATGTGTGTGTGTGAATCCAACTGCTAATTTGTATGTATGTATTACGTTTTAATTAATAAATAAATGTGTATAATCTCTGGAATCATTCTGTTGTAAGTATCAACATTCTTAATTGCATCATGTCTAAACCCCCGCCACCCTCTACTACACCATTCTTGTAAATCTGGATATAATGAATGCCAAATCTTTCACATGAGCTTAACAATTTGGTTCCAAGCCTTTCTCCCTCACTACACTGTTCCCTCCTGCCGTGCCACTTGTCTGTAGAGACGTATTAAGCTGTAAGAGACACCATTTTGAAAAGGAAAAGAGAAAATGAAAAAAAGAAGCTTATGAAAAAATGGCTTTAGTTGAATATTTGCAACAATAGCCTGAGTTTGAAGTAGACATTGAATGCTGCTGCAGTTGCTACAATACTGTTGCTGCTGATGATAGTGGTGGTAGTGGTGATGGTGGTGGTGGTGGTGGTGGTAGTGGTGCTGCAGTTGCTACACTGCTGTGAGTGTTGCTGGTGGTGGTGGTGGTGGTGGTTGTTATGGGTTAGTTACTGTTGGCGGTGGTGGCGATAGCTGTGCTGGCGGCGGCGGTGGTGGTGTTGGTGGTGGTGCATTTGCTACAGTGCTGCAACTGTTGCTGCTGTTGATGTTGCTGCTGGTAGTGGTTGTGGTTCAGTTGTTGTTGGTGGTGGTGGTGGCGGCGATGGATGTGGTGGTGGTGGCGATGGATGTGGTGGTGGTAGTGATGGTGGCGATGGATGTGGTGGTGATGGTGATGGTGGTGATGTTTGTGCTGATGGTGTTGCTCGTGCTCCTGGCAGTCGAGCTAGTGTCGGTGGTAGTGGTGGTGGTGGTGGTGCTTATGCTGGTAGTAGAGGTGTTGGTGCTAGTGGTAGTGGATGTCGAGGTGGTGGCGACGGTTTTTCTGTTGCTGCTGTTGCTGCTGTTGTTCGTGGCAGTCGTGCTAGTGGTGGTGGTGTTGCTGCTACACTGCTGTTGTTACATTGCTTCGACTGTTGCTGCTGCTGATGATGCTGGTGGTGGTTGTGGTAGTGATGACGGAGTTGCTGCTGCAGTTGTGGTGTTGGCGTTTGTGCTGTTTGTGTGTGTTTGGCGGGTGGTTTACTACGGTGCTGTTCTTGTTGATTGTTGTGGTCTGATTGTGATGATATTAATCATGAAAATGTTCTTCATGATGACGATGATGATGATGACATTGATAATGCTTATAATGACGATATTGACGATGGTGATGGTAAATATGAGGTTGACGCTAATTTGTATAAAAGCTAAAAGTACATCTTATTCAGTATATTGTATGTAGGTTCATTAACGTTAGATTTGCTGTGTTGAAATGCACTCTAAGCTAAAATATGTGCAGTGATTAGTTGTACTATTATCTCTATGCTGAATAAACACTCGGGGGTTTGGTTATGTATTTGTCTGCATTATTTATTAATTAGCGGTGGATTGTCAGTATCGGTAGAGGGTCTAACGCCATGCATTGCAGCAAAGAGTTACGGCCCTTTATGATCTGAGTTCAAACCCCGCCGAGGTTAACTTTACCTCTCATCCTTACGGGGTCGATAAAATAAAGTACCAGTTATACACTGGGATAATTGGCCTTGTGCCAAGAGTAGAAACTATTATTATTATTATTATTATTATTATTATTTTGCTTTGTTATTTTATCGATTTAATGGTCCTTAATCCGGATGGTAGCACTCGTGGGACCATAGGAGTGTCATCATCTCATAAGCAGGTAGCAAGTGTCAAGAGATTGTGTAGGAGGGGTATGGACTATGGTGGTCACTGAGTGTTTAAGAAGAACCATGATGTTTGTTAGAAATAATATATTTAAACAAAATACAATATTTATATTTCAGAATGAGAGAGAAGCAACGCGTTAACCGTCAGCTGAATTATGACTAATGATGCGCCAGTAATTAAAACTCTCTAGACATTCGTTTCAGTAGATTAATAAATCATTAAGTCGTCTGATTCTATAGGAATTATAATAGTTATGTGTTATTATGGTCTTAGAGAGAACATCAATCACAACCACATACATCACACATCTATACATGTTCTTCCCCTCCCCCAATGTATACACACTTCAACAGCATTCTAATAATTATTGTCTGTACAGGTAATTAAAGTGTGTATAAATATTTTGAGACACTCTGTGTGTGTATAATATACAAGGTGGACCATAATGCACCAGAATACTCAATACTTTGGGTAATAGGGTCCTGACTCTTCTCATCAATTTACTTTTTAACCGTTATTTACAGCTGTTTTCATTTTGACAGCATTCTGATCAAAAGTCTCTTTCTTCTTTTCTTCTCTTTCTTTTTCCTTTTTTCCTCTTCTTTCCTTTTCTTCTTCTTTCCTTTTCTTCTATTTTCCTATCTATTTCTTACTATATTATTAACACTTATATTTCTGTCATATGTAGACTTAGCACTTTCCTGTAAACAAGTGCTATTATACCTTATATCATGTTACCTTATTTTATCTGATGAGAACACAATTTTTATCCCAGGATGATTTTGTATTCGAAATGCGCATAATAAAATATATGGAACTCTCTTAACCTTCTTTTAATTTCTTCTTTATTATATATATATATATATATATAAATGTAATGAGTTTTTCGAATATTAATAATAATATTCGATTCGTTTGCAATTATGCAAACAAGCCTCATTTTTAACGCCATGTCAGTAGAATGAACCCTTCCTTCTTGCTCTTGTATTGGCATGTAAACAGAACTGGAGACACTAATGTTTCTGGGTATTACCCTTCATCAGTACAGCTCACAGTTCACCTGCCAAACTGTCAGAGCTAGTGAAAATATATGCTATTTTCGAAAAGATACAGTGACTGACGGCCTGATTTGCATATTAGCAGACTGGCTGATCAGTCAGATCTGCATATTAGCTGATCCACTGATCAGCCAGATTTGCATATCAGCAGACTGGCCAGTCAATTTACGCGTGAATTTACTATTATTACCATAATGAAACTGTGGAACAAAAGGTTTTGTTGGCTCATTTCTCAAGTTTGTTAAAGTCTAATTTCAGGGAGTTGAAACCCCCAAATAACATGCGTTTGAACTTATCACGTTTATTGTGTAATCTACGATATACTCACGATTTTTTTTAAATAATCATGGTATTATATATATTTGTGGCATTGATTTCAAATCTACCATCAGTTCTGTCACATCATATTTAGTTTTATAGATACAACATAGCACCTTACATGCTGATATATCCGCCGAAATTAGGGTTCCCAGTTGGACGTTATATTTTTTGGTGCCTCAAATATTTTTTCGTCTTATAATTCTTTTACTAGTAATAATTGGTATTTATTTATTTATATCTCTATATATAAAACTGAGGATGTCTGTATGTGAGTTTGAATCCCTAAAACTCGAAGTACCCAACTGATTTTTTTTCAAAGTATACATGTGTATTACTTATGTTTCAGGGAGTGTTGTGAACATAAAAAAAATTCAACTTGTTGATCCCCTAGGGCCCGCATTAGGGAACAACTGCATTTTTCCTGCTTCATCGAGGAAAATCTTAAAGATTATCCAGCCATCAGAGTATTCGTTTTATTTTCTTTACATATTGTCCAGGCATGCATTTTTTCCACGATTAGGTCTGTTAGCGGCCCGCGTTCCAAAATACCTTACCCCGTGCAACGCCGGGTACCACTGCTAGTCATATATATAGTTGGTTTGTTCAATTAACTTGTCTTTGACTGAACGTAATATATATTGTAGTATTAAGACCCCATTCAGTCACGAATAACCATAGATTTTGCACCTAGAAAGTTTCGCTCTCGGGCAAGGTGTTTTTGTGGTAGACCAGTAGTCGCCTATGCGACTCTTTAAGAGAAAGGAAAATACGATACAGCTTGGCACCAGTGTCATCACAACTTATATGCACTATATACAGTGTATATATACAATATATGATGCTGTTCAGGGGAAAGGCAATGGCTGGTGCAGCTTGGCACCAGTAACATCGCAACTCATTTCTTCAGCTGAGTGAAATAAAGTGTCTTGACCAAGGCCACAACGCATCACCCTGTCTGGAAATGGAACTCACCACCTCAAAATTGTGCACCCAACGCTTTAACCACTAAACCACGCTCCTTCGCATATTGTAGGATGTTTCTTATTAGATTCTAATTTTAAGTTTATATCTTTCTAATTCATAATTCTTGGATTAATTTCGTTATTTAATTTGATTTAAGTGGACTTTAATTCCCCCTTCCATCCCTCTAGATATCCCATTAGATAAAGTGTATGCTTCAGATGGCAAATTTCCAATTTTACCGTGTACTAGGTTACAATTAGAATTATTATTACTACGTATAGGCACTCTAACTATATTGCAGATACGAAAACTTGGATTTCTAACATTCTGGAGAATATACGTTATTTTACCCTAATATCTTGACTTTGTTAATGCCTCAGTGTAATAGTTAGTATTCCACTTCGTTAGTTGACTCATTAGAAATTCTATTAAATACTCATTTCACTATCGAATAAATAATTGCTCTAGGGTCGTAAGTAGGTCTGTTGACATAATAGGGATTTTAATAAAGTTTATGAGTTTAATTTCAATTTCTAGTGTTACATCTTTCTCTTTTTCTCATCTCTCTCTCCTCCTCCTTTCTCCCTTCTTCCCCCTCTCTCCCTCTCTATTCTCCCTCCCTCTCTCTTCCTCCCCCTCCCCTCCCTCTAAAATAGGGCACCAGTAAGGCACTGGGGTCCATTTAATAGGCTTTCCCGTCCCCCAAAATGACTGGCCTTATGCCTATAGTGGAAAGCATCCTTCCATATACTGTACCGATTGTTATTTCTGTTTACCTTTTACACACACATACACACATACACACACATACACACACATACACACATACATATATATGTTTGTTTTTCAAGGTTTTTGATTTGAAATCGTGTATCGAAACAAATATTGTTATATAATACTTGGGGAGGGTCATATTGTTATAAAATTACCAGAAATAATAACAGAACACACTCACTGTTTGGTTTGGGTTGGTTTTCGCTTCTGTGTATCTTTTATACCTCCACAGTTAATTTATTTGGCAATCAATGTTTATCATTGATTGACCAGCGGTTAAAAATGTAAATATATATATATATATATAGTATAGCAAAGTTCTTTCGTCGCACATCTGCGACATCATCAGTTGTACTATTATGTTTCCTCCCATTGTATTGTAAAGTTTACGCCATTTTTATGTTATTTATTTATTTATTTATTCTTGTCTCTGTGTGTGTATGTGTATATATATATATATATATATATATATAGGAAAAAGTATAACCCCGGCGGTAGAGCTCAAGTCGTTTCGACGGCTATTTCTGGACCAGTCCAGAAATAGCCGTATTTCCCACTCTACTACCCTAAGTATTGTGTACTCTGGTGCGTTATGGTCCATCTGGTTCCTTACCACAATTCCTTCGTTATATATATATATATATATATATATATATATAAAGTGTGTATATCGCACAATATCAACAATTGAAAATAGTGAAATGAAACATCGACGTCTAATAACACAAAAAGTGTTATTAGTTTCACGCTTGTATGAAATAGAAAATGAAGCGTCTTGCAGAAATGAGACTAAGTGATGTTAGGAGAGAGAATATGTTAGACCCCCCCCCCCCCGCAAAAAAGGAGTTATGAGATCATTAAGGGGTGGGGGTGAAGTGGGAAAGACTGTATAAGTAAATTTATAACTGTATGAGTGTGCAGATACAGTAGCTACACACACATACACACACACACATACACACGCGCCCCCACACACACACATGCATGCATACGTGTGTATGTGAACCGTAATACATTTTTAAAATGTCTACTCTTTATGACATTATTTATCGCGGCTGCTGTTGATAAGTAATCAGAAAAAGATAAGTAATCAGAAAAATGATATATATTTAAATAGTCATTAAATAAATTGTACTTTTATAATAATCTCATGCAATGCTTGAAAGGTGACACCTCTCATACACTAATGGGGACACAATTACTGTCCTTTGACCCTGTATTGTTTTATTGTAGTCAAAATAAACTGAATTAACGCACGTTCTTGTGAAGGCGGAGGTAGAAGGGAATACAAAAGACGCAGTCTTCGATCAGGCAACATCTCTTATCTATCATATTAAAGCTTTTGTATATGGCGTGTAACGGCAGAACCGTTAGAACGTCGGAGAGAATGTTTTACGGTATTCGTGCTGGCTCTTTGCTCTCTCAGTTCAAATCTCACTGTCGTCAACTTTGCTTTTCACCCGTTCGAGGTCAATAAAAAAACTATCAGTCCAATAGTGGGGTCGATTCATTTCTATCTCTCTCTCTCACTACCACTCTCTCACTACCACTCTCTCACTATCTCTCTCTCACTGCCACTGTCTCACTTCCACTTTCTCACTACCACTCTCTCACTTCCACTCTCTCACTTCCACTCTCTCACTTCCACTCTCTCACTTCCACTCTCTCTCACTTTCTCTCTCACTTTCACACTCTCTCTCACTTTCACACTCTCTCTCACTTTCACACTCTCTCTCTCTCACTTCCACACTCTCTCTCTCTCACTTCCACACTCTCTCTCTCTCACTTCCACACTCTCTCTCTCTCACTTCCACACTCCCTCAAGTTCTATCTTTCGCTTGAAGAAACGTACTCGGGCCCTGAGAGGGCTGGGCTCTGCCAGTCTTTCAAAGAAGCCCTAGAAACGTTGTATCTCAATAGGGCGCCCCAACTCCTCCACCTCCAGGCGTTACTGTTTAATAGGTTGGGGATGGTGGGAAGCGGATGTTAAGACTGTGTGTATGAGAGGGACAGCGGAAGAGGGCGTTGCTGATAGCGATATCATCGATTTTATTTCTCAAATCCCACGTAACAAGATTTTATGGAAAAGAGACTGTGTGAGTTTGAGTGTGAGTCAATGTAAAATGTTTCATAAAATGCCAAATTGGTGCTAGTTAAAATAAATTGAATACGTTACAACTGCTTTCACAAGGGAGTTCTCTCCTCTTTGATATTCCAAACATTCTACTATAATATAGTTGTCCACCACCTTCCACACACACACACGTGTGGAAGGTGGTGGACAACTATATTATAGTAGAATGTTTGGAATATCAAAGAGGAGAGAACTCCCTTGTGAAAGCAGTTGTAACGTATTCAATTTATTTTAACTAGCACCAATTTGGCATTTTATGAAACATTTTACATTGACTCACACTCATACACATATGAAGGAGTCGGGACCCCGACGGCAGAGCTCAGCAGGACTCCTTTATATTACCACACTCTACTACCCCAATTATCGAGTACTTTGGTGAGTAATAGTCTAACTAGTTTTTATTGCACCCATTTTGATATATATATATATATAGGAAAATGTTCAAGACCTCGACGGCTATTTCTGGTCCAGAAATCGCCGTCGAAACAGCTTGAGCTCTGCCGTCGGGCTCTTGAACGTTATCTTATTATCCACTCTACTACCCAAAGTATTGAGTACTCTGGTGCGTTATGGTCCACCTGGTTCCTTAACACACTTCCTTCGTTATATATATATATATATATATATATATATATAATTGAATATAAAAGAGAGTTAGACACAGATATACGAGTAAACATATATGTGTTCAAATCGTAAAGGACCAGATTCGCTAGAGTGAAAAAAATGTTAACTATTAACAATATCGTTTGCCAGACTCTATTTAAAATAATAAATCAAGAAAAGAAATATAAACCTTTTTTGAGTTTCTAACTCAACATATACCTTTGATATATTTGTATATAATCGTATTTATTTTCTTGATTTATTCTTAAATTGTGTCTGACAAACCCTATTGTCTATAGTTAGTATTATTTTCATCTTAGCGAATCTGGTCCCTTACAATTTGAACACATATATGTATATATCTGTGTTCGTTTTTCTTTTATATTCAATTATAATATACGGCTCGGAAAAACTCTTTCCTAGAGCTATTTTATTGTAAGAGACTATTTTGAGTTTCTAACTCAATATATACCTTTGATATATATATATATATATATATATATATATATTGTGTCTGTAGTGGTTGTCTTCTCAATACAAAGCTTGACCACTATACTGCACATGATGTTCAGTTCTGGCGTGAGATCTTATGAGTCTTTTTAGACCAGACATTCTTTTAAAAAACCGACCACATAAATTGCATATCGGTTTTAGTGCAGCTTGGATTGTTTATCTTGATGAACCTTTAGACCTCCTTGAGATTTGCAGATCTTGTGGCATTGATAAGGGTAAACATGTTTGTATATTCTATAGTCGTATATATGTATATGTATGTATGATATCTATGGTCCTATAACTCCCGATGGAGTCGTAGTGGCGCCGCATTGCGATACGGTTTTTCTTGGTTAATCTAAGCTTGGCAGAGCCCATCCGTCTCCGAGTCTGAAGTACAGCAGATTTCTTCCAGACGGAGAAGAAAAGGAAAAGAGATATAGAAGAAGAATTGACCCTAGTACTAGACTGGTACTTTTTTTTTATCGACCTCGAAAGGATGAAAGGCAAAGTTGACCTCGGCGGTATTTGAACTTAGAAAGCAGAGAGCCGCCCCCCTCTCGCCCTTTCGCTCCCACACACATAAATATACTCCTTCCATCCCTTTCCAACGTGACTTACCGACCTTTTACATGAAATATACACCAGCTTTAACATAACTTTTGATTTATTCATTGCCAAAGATCACAGAATGACTAACTGTACTTTGCGTGGCTTCTTGTGTCCAATAATAAACATCTATCTTAAATCAATATTTTGACTGCATTCCGATTCGATGCCAAGTTGCGTTTAGGCTAGCAGACAACGTTGTCATATATGTGTCTGTTGTATGTTGAAACTTATTTAATGAATGTCCTGTTTCATCTGCTGTTGTATTTGTCAGGAGAAATGTCTGCAGGAATGCACAAAGATTTAGAATGATGTTTACTAATTTTATAGTTGTAAAGTTGTTGAAGGAATCTACAGGTTAACACCGTGTATCATAGTTTAGGTGAAAGGTTTTCAAGTTGGGTGCTATTGCTGCCCGGTGGGCATTGAGAAGGTCAGGCAGGGACTGCAGCATAAGGGGATTGTGGGCGGTAGTAGAGATGATATAATAGTATGATACATATTATATATAAGTATAGTAGAATGAAAAAAATATATAATATTTATTTATTCATAGTATATATTATATTATTTATTATATATTATTTACAATTTCTCTGGAAATAGGTGTGACGGTGTTGAGGATAGTATGTGGTCGTGAGTTGGGAGGTGGCCCGAAAAGTTTGAGAACGTCTGCTTTGGGCTACCAGACAACGTTGTGATATATGTCTTCTTTGTTTACCATTCTACCTGTCAGGAGAAATTTCTGGGGGAATGCATAAATACTATGTTTTCCAACATGTAGTTGTGAAGTTGTTGAATAAACCTACTGGTTGATTTTGGAGTTTCTTTAATCTACATTCCGTGTATCATAGTTTCCATGGCCGAATGGCTGAGAAGTTCTTTTCATAGTCATTAGGTCCTGGGTTCAATTCCATTGCGTGCCGTCTTGGTATGTGTTATTCACCATAACCCAAACGCCGAGCCAAGTGTTGTGAGTGACATTTTGTAGGCGGAAACTATTTGGAAGCCCATCAAATGGACTTTACATGTAATGAGAGAATCGACAATGACAAAACAACCCCAAATGTCTGAAATAATTGTTTCTACATTTGGCACAAGGCCAGCAATTACCCAGTGCATTGCTGGTCATTTATTTTATCGTTCCCCGTAAGGATGAAAGGCAAAGTTAACCTCGACAGGATTTGAACTCAGACCGTAAAGGGATGTAACTATGCTGAAAAGCATGGCGTCCGACCCTCTACCGATACTGCCAAATTTAATATATATGTATCAGGATATTTCGTTTTCATAATTGCTTCCATCACTTCACTGTTTCTTATCAAAATAATATATTTCGCGTTTTCTCATTTGTTTGTAGTATATATTTTTTTTAATGTTCCGATTGTTAACGAAATGTTTTAATTCCGTCAAGAGAGAGTCAAACTGACCTCGAAGATTATGAAAATGTTCGTTGTTTAATTTCAATAGTGTCTATTTCAAAATCAGCTGTAGCATCTCTTGCCTATAATATCATGTTGCAGATGTTAAGTGGAAGGATGTTGAAACAGATGGAAGGCACAAGTTTACATCTGAAATAAAAGGAGACGTGTTTTTCATGTATCCTGTTAATTCACGTATCCTGTTAATTCACTACTAGGTTTTGTCAAATTTTTAGAACACCCTGCAGGGCCATTCAGATTTGATATGAATGCTTTCACAATAACAATTCTAGTTGACCATCTCAGGTAGTTGACATGCCATGTAATGCTTTACAGCCTGTGTATCTCAAGAATTAGATAGTTTTCAGCTATAAGAAACGATATTATACACCCTGTCAAAATCCCCGAAAAAGGGAACTAATTCAGCACAACATTCTGATGATTCTGTGTCATAAACGTTCAATTTATGGCATCCATTATATTGAAAAGATTCCATTCTCTCACTGTCTATCCTTCTCTGGAAGAAATATGCTGTATTCACATCTGGGGAGGAGATGGGCTGCGCCAGGTTTTAAAAATATTGAAAAGATATGGAAAGGACTTGTATTACGTAATGTCACCTGTGCTACACTTTGTTGCTGTACTGTCACCATTGTCATGCTCTTAGCCCCTACACACTTCTAAGACCGGGGTCAACATCTGGCTCACGAAGGATTTTTGTCCGACCCGACAACAGGTTTCAATCATATGCTAAGCGATGCCTGAAAAAGTGCTCTGAATTATCTTAGATAATAATACTGACTAGAGAAGGCGTCTTGCCACAATATTCACTTTGCTGAACGTAATTCTTTGCGTGACAATAACAAACAATCAAACTCAGAATGATAGTGTCTCATTAAACAATTTACCATTTCTGCCTGTATATTATTTGTAGTAAGGAATATCATTTAAGTAATATCACATACAATTCATTGTTCTTCTTTAAATCCTGGGATTAAGGTAGCCTTCTGGACAGAACAGTCTGAGCTCGAACAAATTTATTATATTTTGATATCATGTCCAAACGACGAGACACTGCATAACTATGTGGCCCGCCCACCCCAAATGGTTGCCGACCTCTGTTCTAAGTCAATGCCATTTCAATGTTTCCTTTAACTCGGTTTATAACGTCGGAATTTGTTTTCTCACAACAGACGTCAAAGGTCATTCATCTCTCTTGAATGATAAACGCAGTGCCTATA
>OZ024748.1:58999787-59002287 GCA_964016885.1 Eledone cirrhosa
TGTGGGATGGATGCGACATATATTATGTTATACTATAATTGTACAATAAGATTCAAAATTACAATTAAAAGTTTTTGGTGGAGCACATGTGACAGGTGTATATATATTATCAAATGATTCTATGGACATACTTTATAGTATATATATATATATATATATAACGAAGGAAATGTGGTAAGGAACCAGGTGGACCATAACGCACCAAAGTACTCAATACTTAGGGTAGTAGAGTGGGTAATAGGAACGAGTAGGACCCCGACGAAACGGCTTGAGCTCAGCCGTCGGGGTCCTACTCGTTCCTCTCTCTATATAGATATATATAGATATATATATATATATATATATATATATATATAGAGAGAGAGAGAGAGAGAGAGACTACTTACATATGAATATATTATATTGTCAGCTGTTCGTTGTAGAAGATGGCAAAGTTTGGAAATTAGTTTGTATGTCTGTCGTGGCGTGTTCGAAGTTGATTGAGGAGGCCTATATGGGTTGGAATGTGCCCTCTGTGTTTGTGATAAAGCAACAATCGGTCTTCTGTTGAGGTCTTCTTTTAGCGACGCCCCTTAAACATTCCTTAGACCGTCTTTTTTTTTTTTTTGTCATCCAACTGTGCTCACATAAAGGGAGTTGCTTGGTGATGCTATAAGTTCATCGCAGAGCTGATTTCAGATTCCACAGTTTAACATACCCAGTGCATCTGTGCCTTCTGCAAGGGTGTGTTCAGTCATTGGGCATTAGCTTGCTGTGGCCTCTCAGTGTCAGAGATTCTGTCAGGCTTGGTGATTTTCAATTTCCTACGGTAGTACTTCAGGTAGGTCGTGTAAAGTGGTCTTTCATATCTACTAAAGGTTGTGCAAGACTCTGAGCTCATAGGGAGTCAGGTGAAAACTATTGTGCTGCATACCTTCAGCTTAGAAATCAGTCCAGTTCTCCTGCACACCCAGTGAAGGCGCAAGGCTTAGTGGTTAGAGAGATGGAATCACAATTGTGATGTTTTAAGTTCGATTTACAGGTCCGGCTATGTGTTTTGTGCTTGAGCAAGACACTTTATTTCACTTTGCTACTTTGGCTAGGAATTGCGAACTGTAGGTAATATTTAACAATTGGAAAGACCAATGGAAACATTTCAGCCTTTATCCGGTCTGACGAGTTCCATCTAATTCGGTAAGCAAATAAGGTCTAGAATTTTGTCGATATTCTAAAAGAAAAGTACCTCTACACAAAATATTCTGCAATCTGCAGAAGACTGCTGAGATACGTGTAGAGAATATCTCTGAGAACAGCATATTGTACTTTAAGGACAGCTTGAAGTTAGCGTGTGTTGTATAATATGTTGTTGTTGGACCTCCATCCTTACCGTGTATATGTATGTATATAGTAAGGTTGCACAAATTAATCGGTTTTAATCAGTCAGTATTGTTTTGGAGCAAGAAAACTATTGATAATAGAGAAATTAGGAAAATACATTGGATTAAACATGTAAAAATACATAAGAAATGACACATCATTTCTTAAGCTCACTATTGTATTACTGTGCCTATCAATAATTGAACATACTGATCTACACAACTGGAAATCACTTGGGGCTGTCTAGGTGGTGTGACTTCTCTTTTATTTAAAGAGCTTTAGAATAAAAGAGAAACCCCCTAACCACCCGAGAAAATATAATCTTTTAAAAAGGAATTACATTTTTTCAAATCCGTCTACTTGTTAAGACAGCAATACAAACACTAAAATACGCCCAGTTTACCTGTAATCGACTTTACAAAAGTACGCACACCCTAAAATTAACGTCAAAGGTGGGAATATAAATTTTGAATGTATCTTTCCTTAGTTGTTATAACAGTACATTTCTGAAATTTAAACTTTAATGATGCATATTTATTCCTATAATTAATATAAAGTCTTCAAGCTAAATACACGCACACACGCACACATATATATGACCAAAGGTTTATATGGTTCGTTGATTATTCAACGAATTCAATTTTACAATATTCTCTCCTTTTCTTTATCCTTTCCTTTTCCTTTTCTTCTTTTCTTTATTTCCCTTCTTTTCTCTCCGCATCTTTCCTTTCAACTCCCCTTCTATATTTCTTTGTTGCTTTACGTCTACCTCTCTAAGTTTATCATATTATTTGTGGTATATAAATGTGAGTGTTAGGTGAATAACTTACTACCACTACAGGAATTGAAGATTCAAGACCTTAGGAGTATGTCGTATAACCAATTCTTATATATTTTATCTGATGAAAACCTACTGAAATACCATTGTACCTTTGAAATATGTATAATAAAATATATACTTTGGTTATGATAATATTTCTCATTTATTAATATTTTGAATAATAATATATATATATATATATATATATATATATATATATATATATATATAACGAAGGAAGTGTGATAAGGAACCAGGTCGACCATAACGCACCAGAGTACTCGATACTCGTTCAGATCTAGTTGTCGAAACGGCCGGAGCTCA
>OZ024748.1:59007287-59014787 GCA_964016885.1 Eledone cirrhosa
CCCCACTATATACCCTAACGGATAGTACGATCTATACGCGGATATTTTACGTCTTGATGTGGTAGCTAAGTATATGTTATGTTTATACCATTACTTATTTGCATAGGTAAGTATATATTACCTGTATGTTTTGTGAAGGTACGTATACTTTCTCGTACGTATATTTGATTGTATATGTTATGGCGTATATATTATTATTTTTTCCGGTACATATGCTTTTGGTTATGTGTATACGTGAGTTTTGCGTCTGTGTGAGTATGCGGGTTCGGACGTATGTGGGGGTGTGTCTATATGTGTACATCGTGTTTTGGTTGACGTACGTCTCCGAACATAAGTGTATTTACATGTAGGTATGTGTGTGCGCTTGTTATATACGTATTTATTTATTTATATACGTTTATTTAATTATATGTATACAGGCACATACACACACACGCACACACTGACACACACATATATATATATATATATATATATATATATATATAATATATATATATATATATATATATTTTAATATATTTTTATGTTATTTGGTGTATACATTTGAATGCGTGCGGGTACAGGCGTTGCGTGGGTTCTGTATGTGCGTCCGGGGGGGGGGGGTGTACGTGCGTGTATTTGTGTACCTATGGCGAGTGTTTTCGCGTAAGCTTGTGTATGTACGTATATGGATGCGTGTATGTATTTATTTAATTTCAATTACCTCTGTATTTTATTTACTTTATTCTTAACTCTGAAGCCGAGAATCATTTGGTTTCCTAGTTAGAAGTTTAGTCTACGACTTCAGTTATACCATTTACGTGGTTTTGTCTTTGCGTGCAATTATTCTCCACGCTCCACATATGACGTATTATCTTAGTTTTTTTCCGTTCATTGCCAGAGAACGTCTCTATGAACCACCTAATAGAATATTAGTCTACGACTTCTTTTATACCATAAACGTGGTTCTGTCTTTACGTGTAATTGTTTTTAACCGCTCCAAATAATGACGTATTATATTCGTTTTTTCCCGTTCTTTGCCAGGGAACGTTTCCACGAACCAAAGTATCGTCTTTCTGTCTTCCTCCGGTTGCCACGTTTTTTGAAATATTCACTTCTGCGTTCACAGTTTGACTTTGTTAGTTTCAGAAGATCCCGTTAAGGGGAAAGCAGCGATTCTTTGCTTAAACTTTAATCTGTTATTTTAATAAATATTTGCTCTACGGTTCTTTTATATTTGATATATATTTTTCCTTATCGAGCCCTCTTTGGATTTTAGTCTTCAAATTTATTATTATTACTATATATATATATATAAAAATTTAAAAGCATATTACTTGATGCTTTTGATAGTAAGGAAGAGCAATTAGAGTCGTACAATATAGAGGAACAGTGGGAATTCCTGAAAGCTAGCCTGCTGAAGGCGACAGATGAAATCTGTGGCTGGAGCAGACCTATAGGCAGGAAGAGAGTAACTTGGTGGTGGAACAGTAAGGTGGAGGAGTCGATCAAGGCCAAAAAGCATGTTTGGAAAGTATGGCGGGATGGGGGAAGTAGAGAAGACTACCAAGTGGCCAGGAAGGAAGCTAGGAGACAAGTGTACTTCGCAATAAGGGAAGTAGAGGAAAGAAAGTTCAAGCATGTTCTACAACGCGAGGACCAAAAACGTGAGGTGTTCAGGATTGCTAGACAATGTGTCAAGGAGAACCGTGATATTGTCGGGGAGAAGTGTGTCCGTAAAACTTGCCATCACTGACACTGATAAGAAGGTAGCTTGGAAGTCCTTAGCCCCCTCCTATTTATTATCGCACTCCAAGCTATAACGGAGGAGTTCAAGACCGGCTGCCCATGGGAACTTCTATACGCAGATGATCTAACGCTCCTAGCCGAATCAATGGCTGAACTAGAGAAGAAATTCCAAACATGGAAGCATGGCCTAGAATCAAAAGGCCTTAAAGTTAACTCCTCTAAGACTAAAGTCCTAATATGTAGGAAGGACAATAGGGCACCGGTCCCATCTGGGAAATGGCCATGCTCAGTGTGTAGGAAAGGAGTAGGCAGAAACTCCATTTTATGTTCCAAATGCAAAGTATGGGTGCACAAAAGATGTAGTGGGATCACAGGTAAGCTAACTAAGAATATAGATTTTATATGTGGCCGGTGCTCTGGTGCAATAAGTAGCAGCAAATGCCCACAGAATACTAGCTCATTCCATTGCCCAGATGGTTCTATAGAAATAGTGGACACCTTCCGTTACCTGGGTGACAAAATCAGCAGTGGTGGAGGGTGCTACGAAGGTACTGTAGCTAGAGTCCGAACGGGATGGAAAAAGTTCAGAGAGCTTGTACCACTATTGGCCGCTAAAGGTTTCTCTCTAAAAATAAAAGGCAGGTTGTATGATGCTTGCATACGAACAGCGATGTTACATGGCAGTGAGACATGGGCACTGTGTGCAGAGGATCTACGCAAACTGGAGAGGAACGAAGCTTGCATGCTCCGTTGGATGTGTAGTAGTAATATACGCGAACGGCAAAGCATAAATGAACTAAGTGAGAAATTAGGAATAAGAGGGATCAGATGCTGTTTACTCGAGAGAAGACTACGTTGGTATGGTCACGTGATGCGCATGAAAGATGACAGTTGTATAAAAAAAGTGCAGGGCGATTAAAATAGACGGTAGCTACGGAGTAGGCAGACCCAGAAAAACCTGGGACGACTTGATAAAATCCGACCTCACACACTTACACCTCTCGAAGACAATGTCACTGGACCGAGATCTTTGGCGCAACACAGTCATACAGAAGACCCGCCTTGCCTAAGTTCAAAGCGAAACCTACAGTCAGTAGGCACCTCTTAACCAAAATATACCCCCGTCCCACTAACCCTACCCCCACCGCCATCTACACCACCCCTTTCGATGTAAAGCTATGTTGGTACCACAACATCCAGTCCTAAAAAATGAGGTCGTGTAGGTGTGACGACAAAAAAAAAAACACACAGTCCACGCTGTAATGTGGCTGTGTAGGTAACACGGTAAAAACCTCCCAGTCCACACTGTAAACGTGGTTGGTGTTAGGAAGGGCATCCAGCCGTAGAAAACCCGCCAGACAGTCCTGAGCAAGAAACCAATCTTGCCTCAAGTGGGACAATTCCCGTCCAGACCCATGCTAGCGTGGAAGATGGACGTTAAATGAAGATGATGATGATGATGATATATGTATATATATATACAGAGGGAGATATAGATAGATATATTTATATATCCCATCAATATACACATACATGCATAAACAAACACACACACTCATGTATATATATATGTATGTCTGTGTGTGTGTGAGTGTGCGTATATATATATATGTGTGTGTGTGTGTGTGCGTATGAATGTATATATGTGTATGAATGTATATGTGTCTGCTTACGCGCTATGCTACCCTTCGACCAAATATAGTTACAAGTCAAAGTTACATCGTTAAAGTACATACCGCCGTAGATAATATCGGTCAACGTGACCTGATAATAATAAAAACAACAAAAACATGTCTAGCGTCGTCTACTTATGTAACTCCTCCTCCTTCCATATCACCAACTAATAGATATGCACTCTTTCAGAACACCCACCCACACGCATACAGCCATAGATAAAGTCACTCACATACATATGTACACACATACAAATATATGTATATAGAGAGAGGAGAGAGGGGAGAATCACACACACACACACGCACACACACACGCACACGCACACACATTTTTTGACTGCACTTATGTCTTGTCTGACAGCCGGCTGTTCATCTTTCTCTCTCTCGTCATAATTCCTTTCTTTCTTTCTTACACACTCTCTTTCTTTCTTTCTTTCTTTCTTTCTTTCTTTCTTTCTTTCTTTCTTTCTTTCTTTCTTTCTTTCTTTCTTTCTTTCTTTCTTTCTTTCTTTCTTTCTTTCTTTCTTTCTCTTTTTTTCTCTCTCTTTCTTTCTCTCCCACACCCTCTCTCTCTTTCTTTCTCTCACTCTATCTCTCTTTCTTTCTCACACACTCTCTTTCTTTCTTTCTTTTTCTCTTTCTTTCTCTCACACACTCTCTCTTGTGTCTCTCTTTCTCACCTCTCTGCATCTCTCTCGTATCTCTTATTCCTCTCTCTCACATCTATTTTCCACTCTCTCTCCCCTCCCACCTCCTGCTCTTTCCCTCCATCCTACTCTCTTTCTTTCTCACCTCTCTCTACCCTTTTTCCTCATATCTCCCATCTTATATCCCTCGCTCTCTCGCCTCCCCCTCTCTCTCTCGCTTATCACTCTCTCTCTCGCCTCTCCCTCTCTCTCTCGCCTATCTCTCTCGTCTCTCTCTCTCTCGCCTCTCTCGCCTCTCTCTCTCTCGCCCTCTCGCCCTCTCTCCTCTCTCTCTCGCCCTCTCGCCTCTCTCTCTCTCGCCCTCTCGCCTCTCGCCCTCTCGCCTCTCTCTCCTCTCTCTCTCTCTCTCTCTCTCTCTCTCTTACGCGCGCGCCTCTTTCTCTCGCCTCTCTCTCTCTCGCCTCTCTCTCTCTCCCCTCTCGCCTATCCCCCTCGCCGCTCGCCTCCCAACTTTCCCCTGCGAGGCACAAGTCAGGTCAACTTTGTTTGTAGAAGACCACCAGTTTCGCATACATACCAGTTTTCCCTCTCCAAGGGATAGGTAAGGCACAACATGAAGCTACCAATATTAGACCCACTTTATGCTTTCCAAATACTCTTGACCTCTTTATCGCCATTTACGAAGATAACTTCATCCACCGTCGCCCCGCCTTCGTCACAGTGTATCATATGACGACATCTCACCCATCCGACATACCTAGTTCTACTACCTCTTCTTCTTTGATCCCTAGTTGGCGAGTGGAGGAGGCTGTTCTCTCAATCAATAAGCTGTTGTGGGTGCCACTGGAGAATGGACTTGATGGCGATGCTCTTCCACGCTTTTCTATTCACGGTGCTGACCATAGCATGGTCAAGGTCAAGACGTTGTGATTTCAGGTCTTCCTTGATTTATTTTGCCTATGTCTTTTTAAGTACTCATCCTGCCGACACAACCAAACTACTGTTGCCGGATTTGGTCCTCAATGGTCGGCTGCGGTTGGTTTTGTTCTCGGATGTTGTTTTTTGAGATTCGGTCGCGTAGAGAGAGACACCAATGATCTGACGAATACATTGCATTTCGAACACCTTGTGCTTGTTCGAGTCTTTTTCGAGGAGGATGGTCCAGCTCTCATCGCTCTGTGGAGGACAGGTAGGACTTCTGCCTCCAAACACCCCTACTGGTTTAATCGTAGTTGCTGCTATACATAAGTTGAATATATTACTTTTTAAGTATACCACATCCAAATCTAAACCATGGCTGCATCCAGTCCAGTATATAGATAATTACAAAGGAAACTTCTAAATGATTAAACCATGACTGTTTCCGGTCCAATGCATACATATTTACGAAACAAAGTTCTTAATTATTAAATCATGACTGCATCCAGCCCAACGCATGCATAATTACGAAGGAAACTTCTTAATTATTAAACCATGACTGGATTCAGTACAGTACAGTATAATATATAGGGGTCTATTCTATTATGTGTACAGACTAGCTTCTTAAGAGGGGCGACTCTTCTTTATTTATTTCGATTTAGAAAGTCTGCAGGGGTCATGCAACGAGTTATAAACAGCCATCTCGTATATGGCACCTCCTGTTATTCTTAGTTTTTCGTACAGCCCTAAAGTACCGACGACTTTTGCACCGGTGCGCATGCGTAAACACAATTACATGAAACGAATAAATAAACCAAACTATATGGACTGAGCACTTTATCTCCAGTCTGTGAACCCAAACACACACACACACACACACACACACACACACACACACACACACACACACACACACACACACACACACACACACACACACACACACACACACACACACACGTGAAACTAATATTAACATTTGTACTGCCTCTTCGCTTCCACGTTTTTATTTTGTTTTTTTTTTCTGTTTACTGTCTCAACTTTAATATATATATATATACACATGTGTATGTGTGTGTATATATATATATATATATATATATATATATACACACATGTGTATGTATGTGTATATATATGTATATAAACTCCCCCTCTCCCTCCCTCTCTACCCCCTCGGGTAATTTGTTAATCTTAAGTGATTTGTGTCCTTCCGTGTCGCCAGTTCTCTCACCCTCTTGCTCTCTCCCTCTCATTTTCTCCCCTTCCTCTCTCTATCTCTCGCTATCTCTCTCTCATTTCACTTTACTCCTCACCTTTTGCTCTCTCTTTCACTTTCTCACCCTTATCCACTCTCTGTCTGAGACTTCACCCTCTTCCTCACCCCTCTCTCTTCCTCCCCCTCTTCCTCACTCGACCACCCCCCCTCTCACCCTCGCCTCCCTCTCATCCTCGCCCCCTCTCTGTATCAGTCAGTTATTATTATGTTAAATTCTAAATATATTTTCCGACTTACTGATTTTTAGTAAACAATTCAATATTCCAAAAGTACATATAAAGCTTCACCCCACCCCCTCTTCTCATTGTTGTCATCACCGTGGTCGTTGTTGTCGTCATCAACATCAGCATCATTATCTTCATCGCCATAATCATCATAGTCGTCATCAGCATGATCGTTCTCCCCTTCCTCATCATCATCATCATCATCCTCATCATGATTATCACCATCATCATCACCATCGTCATCATCATCATCATCATCACCATCACCACCACCATCATCATCACCATCATCATCACCACCATCATCATCATCACCATCATTATCATCATCATTATCACCATCACCATCATTATCACCATCACCATCATCATCATCATTATCACCATCATCATCATCATCATTATCACCATCATCATCATCACCATTATCATCACCATCATCACTATCATCAACATCACCATCACCATCAACATCATTATCATCATTGTCATCATGATCACTATAGTCGTCATCATCATCATTCTTCTCATCATCGTTATGATCATCATTGCTGCCGTTGTCATCGTCATCTCCCTGAGTGGCTCCATTAAAACTATGGTAATTTGCCCCTTTCTCCTCATTATACAATTAAACACCATCTATAAATCTGATGCAATTACATCGTGAATGAAGCAGAAATAACGTATTTTTACCAATTTCTTTCTTTCAAAAATATCCCTCCCCCCCATATCCAAAGACACTGGAAACACATTATAACATGTTTCCCTTTGTCGCTGGATACATTTTTGTGCCTTTTCTAGCATGTACCCGTGTATGTTGGTGGGGTGTCGTGTCACTTGATGTGAAAAAAACTGTAACTTAGCGAAATAAGTCTAAAAGTTTCTAAAGGGGAGGCGCAAGGTCTAGTAAGGTTGTTGGCCTTACGACCCTAACATCGTGGATTCGATTGTAGCATTGGGTGGTGTGTTGTGTTGTGTTGTGTTGTGTTGTGTTGTGTTGTGTTGGGTTTTTGAGCAAAGACAAT
>OZ024748.1:59027287-59052287 GCA_964016885.1 Eledone cirrhosa
AGCAGACTCAGGACCCCGACGGCTGAGCCCCGGCCATTTCGACAGCTAGATCCGAACTAAACCAGTAGTATTGGCCGTCCTAATACTACTGGTTTAGTTCGGATCTAGCTGTCGAAATGGCCGGTGCTCAGCCGTCGGGGTCCTGACTCTTTACACGCACACGCACACGCACACACACACACACACACACACGCACACACTCTGCTACGTCTGTATACATACGGAGTGTGTAACTGATGTGTATATAAATATACAGATATATAATAAGTAAATAGGTAAATATGCCAGAAAATACAAATTTTCTTGTAAATTAAAAAGATAACTTTAATCGATTTTCTGACCTAATTGGTCCCTTATCAGAAAGGCCCTTATCCAAACAGCCGCAAGAAAAACATGTATTTCGCTTTTACTATTATTCTGGAAAGGTCTCTTTCTCTCTCTCTCTCTTTTTTTTTCTCTCTTTCTCTCTCTTTCTCTCTCTTTGTCTCTCACTCTTTCTCTCTCTCTATCTATCTCTCTCTATCTCTCTTTCTCTCTTTCTCTCTTTCTCTCTTTATTTCTCTCTCCCTGTATGTATCTGTGTATATACACATACACAGACAGAGACAGAGACACAGACACGCACACACACAAGATTCAAATCAGTAGAAATGGTAGTTGAGAATTAAGAATTTTACATCAGCTAAAAATATTAATTGATCCTGTAGTGTATCGTATGACCTATATATGGGACGTCAACTGGGTCAATCTCCTGTTAGTGGGTCAGACAAGTTCATTAAAATATACATACATATGTATATATATATATATATATATTTACATACATTCGTACACACATATATTCATAAATACATATGCATTCGTACACACACACATATATATATATGCATGCATACAAAGAGATATATATAACGAAAGAAATGTGGTAAGGAACCAGATGGACCATAACGCACCAAAGTACTCAATACTTAGGGTAGTAGAGTGGGTAATAGGAACGAGTAGGACCCCGACGGCTGAGCTCAAGCCGTTTCGACGGCTAATTCTGGAAAGGTCTCGTTCTCTCTCTCTCTCTCTCTCTCTCTCTTTCTCTCTCTTTCCCTCTCTTTCTCTGAGCTCAGCCGACGGGGTCCTACTCGTTCCTATATATATATATATATATATATACATACATACATACATACATACATACATACATACATACATACATACATACATACATACATACATACATATGCTTACATACATATGCTTACGAGCTATTTCTGAACATGCTTGCTTATGTGGGTTATACGAGTTTTATATGATAATATTAGATCTGGTTTCTTGTTTGTTACGGTGTTGTGTTGTTGTCTGGTGTGGTGTGGCGTGGCGTGATGCGGTGTGGTGTGCTGTGCTGTGCTGTAGTGTACTTTTTGTGTTGTACTCAGGTGGAATGTGGTATGGTGCACAATAGAGAGAGAGAGATACCATCAAGTAGCAATAGGATTTCAGGTCTGGTGAGTGATTAGGCCATCTTCGTGATCTTGAGAAGGTTTTTTTCTTTAATTTATTATTTTACTGGGTTTCAGTAATGCTAGGGCACCGCCTTCTTGGGTGTAGTCGATTATATCAAACACAATACTTCTTTTATCAACGACTATGACGTCACGGGATGCAAATCAAAGAGATTTTAAACGGGATCGGGAAATAAAAGTATTGGGTCCTCGTCAAGTATGAAATTTGTAGAAATGTGTTGTTTTTTCCCACAAATTTCTACAAATTCCATACTTGACGACCCAATAAGTACATGTAATTAAATAACACAAGAGTTATTTTATCTTATTTTTTTTTAAGAAAATTGCAATTCAAGAAGTTATGTTTGTTTTCATTTGTTTTCTTTTAAGTACATCCCTTAATACAAATTCCGAATTCTTTCAGGGAACTCCCCACGGTGTCTTTAAATATGCTATCAAAACATGCACAGTTAAGATAACATTTTATAATTAGTCCTCGTTAAATAATGATCCCTGGGTGTCCTTATTCTATTGAAATTGTTAATCTTTATGATGTACCAAATAATCCTGATCAAATTCTTTAAAAAGAAAAAGTAAAAATAGAAAAAGGATGCATAAAAGTTGGTAACATATACAGTTTGGTCAGTTGACCATTCAGACCTCTGTTGTCCTCAGACACGGGATTATCACTTTAATCGGCAAAATTAAGATGAGAGCATTACGCCTGGGGAAGGAACCCACGTGAGTTTGAATGGCTGATATAGTGGGCATCGTAGGCTGTTCTTCACGCTAGCTCTGAGATATGATGTCGAACCGATTATATAAAGATTCTCCCCACTTTTTTCTTCTTCCCTTTTTATTTTACTGTTAAATCTATCTTTAATATATAATCTCTCTCTCTCTTTCTCTCTCTCTCTATATATATATATATAGTAATAATAAATGTGAAGACTAAAATCCGAAGAGGGCTCGATAAGGATTATATATATAAATCCGTAGAGCAAATATGTATTACTAGCAGAGGTACCCGGCGTTGCTCGGGTATTAAATAGCAGTTATGTATGCCATTTATGTCAATACTTCAGTGCTGCTTCTAGAACTATACTTTTACAAAATCATCGGTTTTTCCAAAAGGGGGTCCCCTACTCAATATGTGCCAATTCTGAGAGTTCACATTCATCTGTAGAACAAACGTAGCCCATATGTCATGTTTTGTGAAAATTGGTTGCGAACTCCAGAAGTTGTGACGTTTTGTTGTATTGCACTGCAGTTCTTCAGTCGACTGCAAGGAAGCGGTTGAAGGGGGTTATCTGCTGGGAGGCCCTATAATCAATATCTGGAAAAATGAAAGTGCGCATGACCATCTGGAGTACATATGTAACCCATGTCTTAGGTTTGGTGAAAATATTGTAGAAATGCATAAGGTTTACACACACACAAACGTGTGTGTGTGTATGTATTTGTGTGTGCGTATGTATGTGTATATCTGTCGGCGCATACGTATGTACTGGCCTAAATCTTCACTATCTACTTTTACTATTTTAATAACCTCAGTCATTTTTGTTTTCAATTTTATTTACATCATTCTTAAACTCCGGGGCTGGAAATCATTCGGTTATTTTAAATAGAATATTAGTCTAACGACTCCATTTATAGCATAAACTTGGTCTTGTCTTTGCATGAAATTGTTCTTCTCAGTCCACATAACGACGTATTATCCTCGCTTTTTTTCGTTTATTGTCAGGGAACGTCTTCACGAACCAAAATATCGTCTTCCTGTTTTCCTTCGGTTGCAACGTTTCTCGAAATATTTATTTCTGCGTTCACAGATTAAATTTTTTAGTTTCAGAAGATCCCGTTAATGTTGAAAGCACCGATTCTTTGCTTAAACTTTAATCTGTTCTTAAAAGAAATATATATATATATATATATATATATATATATATATATATATATATATATATATATATATAACGGCGATGAATTAGTTTTGCGAAGTTTTTGATATGAAATCGTGTGTCGAAACAAATATTGTTATACTTGGGGAGGGTCATATTTGTGTAATAATATTGCCAGAATTAAATAACAGAACACACTCACTGTTTGGTTGGTTTTCGCCTCTCTGTCTTTTATATCGGTTAATTTAATTTATTCGGTCCTCAATGTTACCATTGACTGACCAACGGTCAAAATTACAGATACAATATATACACAAACACATGTATATAGTCTAACAAAGTTCTTTCGTTGCACATCTGCAACATCGTCAGTGGTGCTATTATGTTTCCTCCCGTTGTATTGTTTGCCTACGCCATCTTTATTTAGTCTATTTATTTATTTGTTTATTTTATTTTATTTATTATTTTTTTTTTACCGTTGGTCAGTCAATGGTAACATTGAGGACCGAATAAATTAAATTAACCGATATAAAAGACAGAGAGGCGAAAACCAACCAAACAGTGAGTGTGTTCTGTTATGAATTCTGGCAATATTATTACACACATATGACCATCCCCAAGTATAACTATAGAGAGAGAGAGAGAGAGAGAGAGAGAGAGATAGAGATAGATATAGATATAGAGATAGAGATATAGAGATATAGAGATATATATAGATATAGAGATATATAGAGATATAGAGATATAGAGATATAGAGATATAGAGATATAAAGAGATATAGAGATATAAAGAGATATAAAGAGATATAAAGAGATATAAAGAGATATAAAGAGATATAAAGAGATATAAAGAGATATAAAGAGATATAAAGAGATATATAGAGATATATAGAGATATATAGAGATATATAGAGATATATAGAGATATATAGAGATATATAGAGATATATAGAGATATATAGAGATATATAGAGATATATAGAGATATATAGAGATATATAGAGATATATAGAGATATATAGAGATATATAGAGATATATAGAGATATATAGAGATATATAGAGATATATAGAGATATATAGAGATATATAGAGATATATAGAGATATATAGAGATATAGAGATATATAGAGATATAGAGAGATATAGAGAGATATAGAGAGATATAGAGAGATATAGAGAGATATAGAGAGATATAGAGATATATAGAGATATATAGAGATATATAGAGATATATAGAGATATATAGAGATATATAGAGATATATAGAGATATATAGAGATATATAGAGATATATAGAGATATATAGAGATATATAGAGATATATAGAGATATAGAGATATATATAGAGATATATATAGAGATATATATAGAGATATATATAGAGATATATATAGATATAGAGATATATATAGATATAGAGATATATATAGATATAGAGATATATATAGATATAGAGATATATATAGATATAGAGATATATATAGATATAGAGATATATAGATATATATAGAGATATAGAGATATATATAGATATAGAGATATAGAGATATATATAGAGATATAGAGATATATAGAGATATAGAGATATATAGAGATATAGAGATATATATAGATATAGAGATATAGAGATATATATAGATATAGAGATATAGAGATATATATAGATATAGAGATATAGAGATATATATAGATATAGAGATATAGAGATATATATAGATATAGAGATATATATAGATATAGAGATATATATAGATATAGAGATATATAGAGATATAGAGATATATAGAGATATATATAGATATAGAGATATATATAGATATAGAGATATATATAGATATAGAGATATATATAGATATAGAGATATATATAGATATAGAGATATATAGAGATATATATAGATATAGAGATATATATAGATATATATAGATATAGAGATATATATAGATATATATAGATATAGAGATATATATAGATATAGAGATATATATAGATATAGAGATATATATAGATATAGAGATATATAGAGAGATATAGAGAGATATAGAGATATAAGTTTCTTTTATTTGCCACTGGGGCATCAAAAGTGGGACAAGTACAAAGGGGGGAGTTTACACAAAAAGGCGTCCTCAATAAGGAGGAGGCAATAACAAAATATAAAAATAAAATAAGATATAACAAAAAATAAAATTTTTAACAAAATCCTCAATAGAGAGGAGGCGCCTTGGGGGGTCGCACACACCCCCGAAAAAAGTGTGCAACCCTTTTCCTCAGGAGCACAGAGAGGGGGTGCTCCCTCGTTCCTTCCTCTTTTCCACCTACAGGCTTATGTAAAGAGAAGGCCCATTCACACGGGCCATTCTCGCCACTTTCACCCACCTTTCATAAAAACGACTGGGGTGCAGCACCTCTCTCTCCATCCTGATCCTTCTTCCGAAATGATATCGGAAGAAACGGACCAGTTGTTGGCCAGAGAGAAAGGTGCCTGACCTCAGTCCTTTCAGACGCGTCCACCATACAACCTCTTTCGCCATGGCTATTACGCACAGAAACACCGCCTCTGCTTCATCTTTGAAGGGGGGAGGCGGCTTGATCATTACAATAGACTCGGTGGTCAACCGGATCGGTCCCACCCTTGACAGCAGTTGTTCGACATAGCCCCACAGATCGGCTACGCCCGAGCAGTGTACCAATGCGTGTGCAACGGTTTCCTCGTCGCACACACATCTGGGACAGATCTTTTTGGCGGGGTCCCTACCCGGGCGCCCGTGTCTGTAGAGCCTTTCTCGAACGGGTAAAGCCCCTCGGTAGCACTGCCAGGCCAGGGACTTCTGGAAGTTGTCCATAGGTCCCGGGCTGAATGTCCTACCGAACAGGCTGGCCAGTTCGTCCTCCTCCATGTCTAGGGCTTCTCCGAGGGCGTCGTCGCACCTGCTGCGTACCAGCCCTCTATAGAATGTTGCGGTGGAGTCTCCACTGATAACCGGATCCGCCTGCCAGAGGGCGGTGAGCGCCTGGGCACACTCAGTGTGCCAGGCGCCCAGTTTTCTCGGTCTCTGCTTGACCCAGGATTGCAGCTCGGTGAGTGAGACGAGTCTGGGAAAGGTTCGTCTCACAAACGAGGCCCACACCGGTTGTCCGGTGAGGAATACGTAGAGGTGCCGTAGCCTTAATGCGTGTTTACGCATCATTAGCCACGGCATCCCCAGCCCTCCTTTCGAAGGGTGTTGACAGCAGATGGATCTCCTCACCATAGGAGCCCGCCTCTTCCAAAGGAATTGGAAGAGCGCGCGCTCCATCTTGGTGAGGGTTTCCCTTGGGCAGGGCACTACGGTCAGGCGGTAGTAGATGACGGACGCTATATAAGTGTTCGCCACCTCCGCCCGACCTTTCAGGGATAGTTTGCAACTGGCCCACTTCTGGGTCAGTGCAAACACCCTGTTCGTAACCTCCGCCCAGTTTTTCTCCACCTGGAGGTCCGGTCCGAACCAGACCCCGAGCAACTTCACCGGGCCCTCCGTCCAGCGTCCGACGACGCCATCAGAGGGCATCGGTCTGCCCCTCCACGTGCCGAGTTGCAAACCGATCGACTTGTCCCGGTTCAGCTTAGCCCCTGTGAACTTTTCGTACTCCTCCAGTAAGGTGCCGACCGCCTCGATTTCGGAGGCCTTTGACACCATTACTGTCACATCATCGGCGTAGGCTGACACCGCTTTCCGCAATCCCGGTTCCAAAGGGATGCCCTGCAACAACTCCAACTTCCGCAGTAGTGGCTCGAGAGTCAACACATACAGAAGGGAGGAGAGAGGGCACCCTTGTCGGATGGACCGCGCGATTTTGAACGGCTCCGAGAGGTAGCCGTTCACCTTGACCCTAGAGCAGATGCGGCTGCTGTGCATAGCAGTGATCCAGCCCCTGAAAACGGGTCCGAAGCCTGCCGCCGCTAGCACCGCATCCAGGTAACCATGGTCGACCCTATCGAACGCCTTAGATTGATCCAAGTTGATCAGAGCCCCACCAAAGCCGGGTTCGTTCCCAACCCTCTCTATGATGTATCGCATGAGGTGGAGGTTGTCATGGATGGACCTGGACGGGATAGCGCATGTCTGCGCATCTCCCACCAGGTTGCCCACGACAAGCGCCAACCTCTTTGCTAGCACCTTGGCCAAAATCTGTAACTCTGTATTTAACAGAGTTATGGGCCTGAAGTTACTTATTTCGTCCCCCTTGTTCTCGTCCTTCCTCACTAGCGTGACTACGCCCTTGGTCACAGTACAGGGAATTCTCCCGTTCTGTTGCCAGTTGCAGTAGACCGCCTCGAGGAGATCGGGGAACAAGTCCGGCATAGCTAGATATAATTCGTAAGGAAGACCATCGAGACCCGGGGATTTGCGTTTGCCGCATTGGCTCAGCACGTCCTCTATCTCAGCGGCCGAAATCGGCTCCTCGCAGGACTTCGCCTCCCTGTCCGAGAGGCGCGGCAGGCCGTCGAAGTATGGACCGAAGTCCACGTTCCCAACCGGCTCCCCGCCCCTCCCGAACAGTCGGGCAAAGTGCCTTTGAAAGGCCTCACACATCTGCTTAGGCTCAAGAATCGCCCGTCCATCCAGGTCTCGCAAAGACCGGATGGTGGATTTAGTTCCACTGTTGGCCTCTGTCACGCGGGCCCAGCTAACAGCTTTGGCCCCCTCGTTCCCTAGAGCACGTATTTTACTTCGGACAACGCAGCCTTCGTGCTTCGCGTCGAAAAACTGGCTCAAAGCCGTTCTCGACGCTAGCACTCTGGCCACGTCGCCGCTTCTAATTGCCTCTTCTACTCTATCTATTAGCTCCCTTTCCTTCCTATTCCTATCCGCAGCTAGAACCTTACTAAATTCAATCGAGACTACTCTAATCTCTCTCTTTAGAGATACCCACCACCTGCTGTTGACGATCGCTCCAGTCAACCGTTCCTTAACTAACGTACTAATCCGATTCCTGTAGGCTCTACTTGCCGGCAAGGACAAGTTGAGCTTCCAGTAACCGGGGCCCTGTCTATGAGTTCTGTCAAGGTTGACCATGCAGGTCACTAATTTGTGGTCTGAATAGCCAACCATGCGCATTTTTGGACAACTTAAAAAGTCCTTATCCTTAATTCTAACTAAGAACCTATCTAGGTACGACCTAGATGATCCGCTACGATTTGCCCAAGTCCAGGTTGGCGCAGTCGGAAAATCTAGTCGATATCTATCGGCCAGGTCAAATCGACCGATTAACCCTTTGAGGCTATTACACCCCTCTCTATCGGGGCAGGCCCCTACGTAGTCCCAGCGTGCATCTAGGATACCATTCCAGTCCCCCACTAATAGCAAGGTGCGGGACGTCCCTAGAAAAGTCTCCAGACGATGGAAGAAGTCCGGCCGCATTGACCCGAAAGGGCCGTAGGCGGCTACCAACCTAAACGCTCCACCTTTACCACTGCCAAGGTCCAGAACCACTAGTCGACCCTCCGGGTCCAAATGTACCATCTGTGTTGCGAGACCCAGATGTTTTTGCAGCAGAACGACAACTCCACCCCCGCCTCCGGGCTGACAGAGAGATGCGTGCATCTCAAAGTCATCAAAGGTGGGGGCCAGCTGTCGCACGTTGCTGATCCGGGCCTCGCAAATAACCATCACATCTATACGTTGTGACCTGAGGTCATTTAGAAGCATTGCTTGCTTCCAAGTTGAGCCCAGGCCACGCGCATTTAAACAGCCTACTCTTAGCATAGCCATGTTGGTAGTGAAGAGAAAAGGCACTTACCTCTCTGCGTCCCGGGTATCGGGCTGCACAATTTCCATTAGGGTGGGGGATGGGTTGTTGGGTGGGGTGGTGGTTTGTGGAAGTGTGGGGGCATCAGTGTGATGTGTGGTTGGGGAGCTTGGAGTTGTGTGGGTGTTTGGGGAGGGGGTGGGATAGTTTTTTAGGAGGACGCGGTTAATGGGCCCGACGCAGGGGGGACCCACGTCCTCTTTAAAATTGTTTTTTAAAGTTTTATAGATAGATAGATAGATAGATAGATAGATAGATAGGAACAGATTAAAGCTTTACCAAATAATTCTTTAATCTGTTCTCATATAATCTGTTCTCATATAATATATATATATACAGAAGGCGTGTGGCTGAGTAGTTAGAGATTGTGAGTTCGTTAAGTCCTTGGGCAAGACACTCCGCATACCTGGATTTGCGACTTATAGATAGTATTAGCAATTGGAAAGACCTTTGGAAACATTGTTTCCTCGGTCCAATTTGACGAAATTCGATCGACTTTTATATATATATATATATATATAGTAATAATAAATTTGAAGACTAAAATCCAATGAGGGCTCGATAAGGATAAATATATATCAGATATATCAGATTCCGTTAAAGGTGAAAGCAGCGATTCTTTGCTTAAACTTTAATCTGTTATTTTAATAAATAAATAAATATATATATATATATATATATATATATCCTCAAAAAAATGAAAGGTGAAGTTGATCTCGGCGGGATTTAAACTCCGAGAGCAGAGAGCGGAAAGAAATACCATAAAGCATTCTATCCGACGTTCTAACGATTTGGCCAATTCACCGCCTATACATGCAAATACCGCAATGCTCTCTCCGATACATTAACCAACTTGCCAACCGACCCTCCAAATACATATAAAGTTCTATAATGTACTTATTCCTTTACTCGGAAACAGATTTACGGAAAGGCAGTTCAGAATAACATCGGAATGTACTTTTATCTACTTATAGATTCTTCCTCTCTCACTTTTACCGCGAATTGCATACACCTGTATATACACGTGTGCATATACAGACGTAAATATAAATATATATATATATATATATATTTATTAAAATAACAGATAAAAGTTTAAGCAAAGAATCGCTGCTTTCACCCTTAACGGGATCTTCTGAAACTAACAAAGTCAAACTGTGAACGCAGAAGTGAATATTTAAAAAAACGTTGCAACCGGAAGAAGACAGGAAGACGATACTTTGGTTGGTGGAAACGTTCCCTGGCAAAGAACGGGAAAAAATGAATATAATACGTCATTATTTGGAGCGGTGAAAAACAATTACACGTAAAGACAAAACCACGCTTATGGTATAAAAGAAGTCGTAGACTAATATTCTATTAGGTGGTTCATAGAGACTTTCTCTGGCAATGAACGGTAAAAACTAAGATAATGGGTCATATGTGGAGCGTGGAGAATAATTGCACGCAAAGACAAAGCCACGTAAATGGTATAACTGAAGTCGTAGACTAAAATTGTAACTCGGAAACCGAATGATTCTCGGCTTCAGAGTTAAGAATAAAATAAATAAAATACATAGGTAATTGAAATTAAATAAATACATACACGCATCCATATACGTAGCATACATAGGTATACAAGCATACATAGGTATACAAATACACGCACATATAAATATGTGTGTGTGTGTGTGTGTGTGTGTGCGTGTATACAAATAATTAAATAAACGTATATAAATAAATAAATACGTATATAACAAGCGCACACACGTACCTAGATGTAAATACACATATGTTCGGAGACGACGTCAACCAAAACACGAAGTACACATAAACACACACCCTACATACGTACGAACCCGCATACTCACACAGACTCAAAACTCACGTATACACATAACCAAAAGCATATGTACCAGAATATATAGAATATACGCCATAACATATACAATCAGATATACGTAAGAGAAAGTATACGTACCTTCACAAAACATACAGGTAATATATACTTATCTATGCAAATAAGTAATGGTATAAACATAACATATACTTAGCTACCACATCAAGACGTAAAATATCCGCGTATAGATCGTACTATCCGTTAGGGTATAATGTGGGGCTGTAATACAGGAAAGTTTTGTGCAATTTATGTTTACAGATTTTTTTGTAGTCTGTGGCGTTGAGTATTTCCAGGGCCTCAGCGGCGCAGAGGATACATGGTCTTTTATTTCCGTTATACGATCTAGCCCTAGCTAGGATCTCCCAGTGTAACTTATATTGGGTGTGGTTGTCTTTTAGACTCCAGATATAAGCTGAAAGTGACGTCATATTCCTTCTTAGAGGGTAACGAAAAGAATGGGTATGCATGTAAAGACGCTGCTTGAATCTATTGGCGGTTAACCCTATGTAGGCCCTACAGGACGTGGGTGTTTCAACCTTACATTTGTAGACAATTTTACTAGAGAGGCATTTCCCGGATAGGGGGCAATCAACCCGATTCCTACAATTACAGTTAGTACTAACTACAGGGTTGCACGTGTTCCTACGGCTAGGTAGTTTAGCTAAATTTGAATTGTGATGTTATGTGCAAGGTTAGGAGTCGTAGAGTAAGAAATTTTAATAGTATTTCTATAAAAAATATTACTATATTTATGTGTAGGGGGAAAATGCTTCGTAATAAGGGATAGAAAGATCTTAGCTAATGGTGTGGCCACCTCCATATTATATGGTGGTTTATACCATATAATGCATCGGGATCTATTTCTTCTAGGTCTATTCTCGTACACTGTATATGCTACCTTATCGACAAATTCATTCCGAGCAAGAGCTTCATTGTAATATGTGGAATGGTCGTTGAAAATATGCTCGTTAGTAGATAGACGGGTAGCCTCAAAGAAACGTTTCTCACCAGGTTCTTGGTTATGCTGGCAGGATGGTTGGATTGCTTACTTATGTAATTAAGCGTATCATTCGGCTTTCTATACGGGTAATACAATCCATTGGATAAATTGAATCCTTATCGAGCCCTCTTTGGATTTTAGTCTTCACATTTATTATTATTACTATATATATATATATATATGTAAGCGTATACATATATATATTCATTTATATATATATATAAATATTCATGTATGTATATATATATATATATATATATATATATATATACATTTATATATATATACATTTATATAGTTACATGTTTATGTAAAGATATAGCTCACTATTAACTTTATACAATTAACCAGGCGGATGTGATTACACGAATTATATTCGCTTTATGCATTTACACACAGACACACACCCACACACGCTCTCTCACACACACATACATATATATGTATGTGTGTGTATATATATAAATGTATATATATATATATATATATATATATATATAAATGAATATACGTGTGCATTTACGTCTGTATATATACAGGTGTATGCAATTCGCGGTAAAAGCGAGAGAAAGAATCTATAAGTAGATAAAAGTACATTCCGATGTTACTCTGAACTGCCTTTCCGTAAATCTGTGTTTCCGAGTAAAGGAATAAATAAGGTTTCTTGGTGAGGAGGGTGACTTTGGGCATCCTGCAGGACTAAAAACAAAACCTGTTAAAGGGCAAAGGAGCTCTTAAGAGTCAATGGCCATCCAAAATCACCGGGAGAGATGACCCCTTAGCCTTTGTCAAGGCAGAATTCTAGGAGAAGGAAAACTCTGATATAACACCTGCAACTCTGATGGTATCCAATGATGTTGACTTGTTCTTCTTTTTGGTAAATATCATCTTGGTTAAGAGAGTGGGACTGGCTTTGTGCAGTGCCTTTGCTCACTATAAAAGTTTCACGGCACAGGCATTGCTTTATATCTGGAGATCTCTCTGCACTTGTCGTCACATGGTACCATGGGCCCAGCACTATGTGTCAATAATTGTTACAAGTGTAGTGTTTGTACCAGAGTTTTCAAGTCGCTGGCTGGACTAAAAAGTCACACTCGTTCAGCGCATCGGTAGGGATGCTCCTACATGGATATAAAGTAGTGGCCGTACTCGAAAACGAGTTGGCAGCCACCAACATATATATATAATAAATGTAATCTGAGTTTTTCAAATATTAATAACATTCGATTCGTTTGCAATTATGCAAATAAGCCCTAATTTTATAGCCATGTCAGTAGAATGAACTCTTCATCTTGCTTTTGTGTTGGCATGCGAACAGAACTGCGGACACTAATGTTTCTGGGTATCACCCTTCATCAGTACAGCTCACTGTTCACCCGCCAAACTGTCAGAGCTAGTGAAAATATATGATATTTTCAAATATATACAGTGACTGATCGGCCTGATTTGTATATTAGCAGACTGACCAGTCAGTTTCCTGTATACGAGCGATAAATATATAAATATATATATATATATTCATTTATATATATATAAACGGAAAAAATGAAACGAAATTTCATTTCTCACTCTTTTGTTTACTCGTTTGTTTACAAACACACCGAGCATTATAATAAATGTTCGGTGAATCCATACGTACATATATATTATGTATATATATATATATACAGACTACTGTACGTCTGTATACATATATGTATGTACGTATACATACTTATATTTATATATATATATTTATATATATATATATATATATATTTATATATATATATATATATATTCATTTATATATATATATATATATATATTCATTTATATATATATATATATATATATATATTCATTTATATATATATATATATATTCATTTATATATATATATATATATTCATTTATATATATATATATTCATTTATATATATATATATTCATTTATATATATATATATATTCATTTATATATATATATATATTCATTTATATATATATATATATATATATTCATTTATATATATATATATATTCATTTATATATATATATATATTCATTTATATATATATATATATTCATTTATATATATATTGATATAGTCATTTATATATATATATATTCATTTATATATATACACACACATATATGTGTGTGTGTGAGAGAGAGAGTGTGTGTGGGTGTGTGTATGTGTGTAAATGCATAAAGCGAATATAATCCTTGTACTAACATCCGCCTCGTTAATTCTATAAACTAAATAGTGAGCTATATATTTACATAAACATGTAACTATATAAATAGTAATAGCGGACAATGAACTTTATACTTTATGCAGTATAGTACAGTTTTCATATTTTGGCACACGTGTATCCGCTACTCTAGATTTCCTCTGTGTTATCACTTTCAAAATAAAAACTAAAATATTATTAGATAAATTATAGCCCTTCAAAATGTATTGTAAACAACTTTTTGTTTCTCATTGTTAAAAATAACATCTTTTATTCTACAGAATGTAAAATATGAAAAAAGATATTTTGTGGGAAAAAAGTAAAATATAAAATATTTCTTTTTTTGTTTTGTTTCTTTTTAATATATTTTATTTATCGTTGAGATGAGGGTACTTTTGTTTAATTTTGTTTTGATTTCGAATCGATCGATAAAATCCCAGATTCCATTCGCTTACCGAATGGAATGAAATCCGACAAATCTGACCAAGGAAATAATGTTTCTTTGGTCTTCTCATTGCTTGATACTATCTACCAGTTGTAACTTCTGGGAGAAAGCAACATGAAAGATAATGCCTTGCTCTAGTGCATAACGCAAGGCCCCACCCGGGAATCAAACTCACAATCTCACGATTGTGAATCAAATTCTCTAACCACTAAGCCTCCTTGCCTTCCCATAAGTAAACCGAATGTATGTTAATCGTATTAACCAAATCCTTTCAGACGTTTACACATTTGACTTTTTCTGTAATTTGCTAACTGTCAGTCACCCTATCTAAATAGACTCACTTCTGTCTAAGAGAATACTATATTATATTCCAGTTCGGTTGTCCTCGTTTTCCTATAAATATGCTTTCTCTGAAGGTTACCATCATTGACGGCCGAGATTGGAATTTGCATTGCATAATATGTTTATGCTATGATGGTTTTAATGCTGATTCAACATTCTTATCTGATATGCATGCATTCATGATGACATAACTCATAAGGGAGTCGTAGGGTGCCGTATTGACATACGGCGTTTCTATGGCAGTTTTTCTTTCTTTTTCAACATGGCGGAGCCCATCACTTCTCCAGGTCTGATTACAGCAGATTTCTTCCAGAGAAGGATAGATAGATTGATAGAGATAGAGAGAGCATGGAAGTGAGAAAGGGATACAGAGGAAGTACCAGCCTACCATTCCCAGTACTTGACTGGTACTTGTTTATCGGATGTATGAATGGCAAAGTTTATCTCGATGGGATTTGAACTGAAAGAACTGAGTGCCGAAACTAATACCGCAAGGTATTCTATCCGTCGTTCTAAAGGTTCTGACAATTCGCCGCCTCAAATGTTTATTACATGATATATAAAATCTAAAAGTTAAAAAAGAAAAACGTCAGATTTGACCAGTGGCTGATCTACTTCTGAAAATAATAAATTTTGCGATTCCGAACCTCTAATCCCGAGGAGGACCCAGAAGTAACGTTAAAAAAACAATAAGTACCTTATTGCCGCTGGTTGTGAAATGTTCCCCATAACGATACGAGAGTCAAGGTCCCCCATAACGATAGGAGAGTCAATGTCCCCATAACGATTCGAGGGCCAAGGTCCCCCATAACGATGCGAAAATCAAGATCCCTAATCCAGTTGAGGTCACCGATGCAACGTTTTTTTAGTGAATATTCATTTGTTTCTTGTTATGAGGGGTTCCTATAGCAGTTCAAGCTTTGTATGAGTGTATGAATCCGTAATTTCTGAGGGAGTTGTAGTAGGGTCATAATGACATACACTGTTTCTAGGTTATTTAAAAAACCTGACTGAGCTCATCTCTTCTCCAGGTCTGAATTCAACAGATTTCTTCCAGAGAATAGAAGTGAGAAAGAGACATAGAGGAAACATCGGCTCCAGTAATACTCTGGTACCTTTGTATTGACCTTAAATGTATGAAAGGCACTGTTGACCTCAGCAGAATTTAGACTGAAGGAGAGAGAGGGTGGTGGGGAAGATCGTCTCCAGTAATAATCTGGTACCTTTGATCGACCTTAAATGTATGAAAGGCACTGTTGATATCGAGTTCAACCTTTAGTCTCAACGATGTAAGGCCGCTACTGGATTTGCGAGTAAATAAGGCAGAGGTACCTTGAAAGTACCCTTGTGTCTTTGTCAGTCATATATATTCGGATTGAGAGTTTAATCTTGAAAATAGATTTCTTTTACTCTTTAGTAGGGGAGGTGGGGGCCTGTGACCAGAATCCTTTTCATGCCTTCCGTGACTGGTTAGGGGAAGGGCACATGAAATCTACGCCAATGTGGAAACCATTGTGTGTATGTATGTATATGTGTGTGTGTATCTATTCAGGTATGTACGCATGCAAGTGTATGTATTTTGCGAGGGATTCCATAGCTATCGAAGATGCAACTCATCGTACCTGTCAAGCATCTGGAAAAGAGTGTAGATCAGCAGGAGGGATCAAATGACATGCAAAAGTACATGAAGACCAACCACAGCCGGCTATTACAAGTGAATATTTGTATCATGGCTGCCAACTTTGTGCAAGACATTTTAGATCATTGGCTGGGCTAAAAAGCCACATTCGATCGCATCACTGTTAATTATTATTATATATGTGTGTTCTTTTTTTTATTATCGTGCCATGGCCATATTCAATAACGAGCGGGCAGCTATCATGCATGTATGTATGTATGCATGTATGCCGAAATCTGGTAAAATTCACAATTCTACCTTCTAACAATATCCCAACCGAAGCAACATCACATACACCTAACAACCGAACCAACATCACATATATCTAACAACCTCCTACATACATATTTAAAGATGCGAGAAGGACTCCTCCTTGGTATTATGAAGCCACAAATTTAATTTGCCAAGTGAGAACATGTAATCAGGCCGCAACATATATTCAACCAACACATAACTGCCACCTCTTACACAAACGATACAGGAGGATTTCAGCATCAACGAAACACCCCTTGAAATAATTCTACTAATTACAATTGACATCAGTAAAGATTTTGATACCATTCCTTCACAACCCACTTATACATAAACTACTCATCACCTCATTCAAAGGTATAAAAGTACAAAGCATTGGATAGCAAATTATCTCTCTGGTTGTTAAGCCTACGTAGTGTAAATGTAATAACAACAACACATCTGGAATCAATAATTCCTTGAATGCAATGATCTGCTCTATTATATAACATTTAATTTATACTTTCACATTCCTTCCATGCCGACACAAAGCATACACTTAGCTTCATACACAGATGACATCGAAATCAAGTCTACCCACCTACCATTCGCTATAAATTGCTCTTAAACGTCTCCTAGTCTAGGTTAATAACCCTGAAACTTGATTTCAAAATAAGTTTTACAAAAGCTTCTACTAAATCTACCTTCTTTTTCTTTCTTTCAAGCAGTTTACTACCATTTTTCACGCTAAAGATTAATATTTGAATAGAAAATTGAGGAAACTACCTCGTTTTTTACTGACACTCTTACGCACTCTCCCTCTAGATATAATAATTGTTTCTACTTTTGGCACAAGGCCAGCAATTATCCCAAGGTATAACTGGTACTTTATTTTATCGACCCCGTAAGAATGAAAGGCAAAGTTAACCTCGGCGGGATTTGAACTCAGTCCGTAAAGGGACGTAACGGTGCAGCAAAGCATGACGTCCGACCCTCTACTGATACTGCCAATCCACCTCTTGATATAATAATGGTTTCTTATATAGGCACAAGGCCTGCAATTTGGGGAGAGGGGGAAAGTCGATTAAATCGACCCCAGTGCGTGACTGGTACTTTATTATTTTATCCACCGCGCAAGGATGAAAGGCAAAGTTAACCTCGGCGGGATTTGAACTCAGACCATAAAGGGCCGTAACTCTATGCGTCAGAGCATGGCGTCCGACCCTCTACCAATACTACCAATCCACCGCCCTTCTAGATATAATAATGTTGTGAGTGAACCATTTATAACCACGGTATATAGTAAAGATATGTGGCGAATTGACAGTTATTAGAACGTCAGCTAAAGTACATCTTATTACCTGTGGAAAGAGCCAGGAGATAAGGTATAGCATTGGTTTCAGGTTTACAAAAAATTGACTGTAAATTACGTATCTTTGAGACATGGGTATTCTGAAATGTGGTGGTGGCGGCGGTCTTCGTCTTTTTCTTCATCTTCGTCTTTTCTTCTACTTCAGCTTCTTCGTCGTCGTCGTCGTCCTTTCTTCTTCGTCGTCGTCCTTTCTTCTTCTTCGTCGTCGCCGTCGTCCTTTCTTCTTCTTCGTCGCCGCCGCCGTCCTTTCTTCTTCGCCGTCGCCGCCGCCCTTTCTTCTTCGTCGTCGTCCTTTCTTCTTCGTCGTCGTATTTTCTTCTTCTTCTTCGTCGTCGTCCTTTCTTCTTCGTCGTCGTATTTTCTTCTTCGTCGTCGTATTTTCTTCTTCGTCGTCGTCTTTTCTTCTTCTTCTTCGTCGTCGTCCTTTCTTCTTCGTCGTCGTCCTTTCTTCTTCGTCGTCGTCCTTTCTTCTTCGTCGTCGTCTTTTCTTCTTCTTGAGAGAGTCGTGGGTGGAGAGTCCTCAACCACCCCACCCAGCAGGTCCTGTAAGAAGCAACAGTCTCCAAATGATCCGCCTGATCGATTACGTTAATATCATATTACCATGATGTTTTACAACTTTGATTTCGGGGTATTTGTTTTACATCAAAGCACTAATATGTCAGTTTTGACTTCTACCTGATACTGGTACCATGTACCCCAGTGCAACCTGCTTCATGGTTCGGTGGTCGGTGACTAAACTGGGTACCAAACCAAACCTTTGTTTATGAGGAGGGTAAGTGAAACCACAACAGCACCAAAAAAACAAGAGCTGTAAAAAAAGGGCAGATAAATTCCTTAAAATCAAACGCCATCCATCCATCCCAAATATGGGTTAATTGCCCTCACCAACCCGCAATAGGCCAAGCGTAATGAGTACAACTACACCACTGACATGACCAAACCCAAACAGAAAGCGGTGCAGATCAATCATAGAGAGGGGTTCCACCAACAGGAGTGTGAAGGCCCTGGATTTGTTTGGGTTTGACTGAAGTATTAATCCAGTGTAGCTCACGTTATGTTGCCCTCTTTTCTGGTTTTATTTCTGATTATTTGAGATCTCTTTAGCTTTTATATTGATTCATTTGATCTTTGGGCCAGCCATTCCTTTAATTTTCAGGGAGTTGCAATGAACTGAGAGCGCAGTCAGGCAGAACAAATAGCGAAACCTTTTAATCCATCGTCCCTAACCTCTCTGCCAATTCGTCGTTTTAGAGCGACAGAGATGATGTGAAATGAAATGTTATGTTCATAAAACCATATCGAAACACATTGGTTAGATATGATGATATTAACAGTTTAATTATATTAATTACTCACCCATATCATTCATATCTCCAGCCCATATAATTATATCCTACCTAAAGTGTTTTCCCTACATTAAGATGGGTAACCTTGCTTATATCAAAATCATCGATTCTATATACACCCACCACCCACTCACGTCTCTATCTTTTTTTATCATTCTTTCTTTCACACTTTCTTTCACTCTCCCTCTCTATATCTTATCTCCCCTTGTTTCTCTTTCTCTATTTTTCCCTCTCTCTTCTTTTTAATCAAATCCGTAACTATAATTACACTTGAGAGAAAATTGCTAAATGAGATCCTAATTCATAAATAAAAATCAAGGTGGGTTGAACAAACACATACCCACGCAAACAAACACAGACCCACGCAAACAAACACACAACCACGCAAACAAACACCCACCCACGCAAACAAACGCAAACAAACACACACCTATGCAAACAAACACACACACACACCCACGCAAACAAACACACACACACACATACATAATGTTAGAAAGTAAAGGGAACACAAACAAGAGATAGACACTTTCCCTTCATCAGTTGTCTACTACGGGTCACGGATGTTTCAGCGCATTACAAACAATACATCTATCTGTAGTGCACCCAAACGTATTATCAACAAGTTATGAGGGAAAGAAAAGACGAAAATGAGGCGATAGCGAAGAGACAAATAGAAAGAAAAAAAAGAAAAAAAGCATACCGATAGAAAGGGAAAACGCAGGACAATGATACATATAAGTAACTAATCGAGGAGAGAGAGAGAGAGGACGAAGTAACCACACAGCCTCGCTCCTCTCAATCCATATATAGATAAATTTCTTTATTAGCCACAAGGGCACAAAAGAAGGGGACAAATACAAATGGGGTGTTTACATACAGGTATATGAAAATAAAACTATTAATACAATAACAAATAACAATTGAAATCCGCAATAGAGGGGAGGTGTTACACGGGTTGTACACACACCGAAAAAAATGTACAACCCTCATCTCCAGGAGCACCAAGAGTGAGTACTCCCTTCCTCTCTTCCTCTTTTTCTTCAATCTACAGGCTTATATAGAGAGAAGGCCCAAATATAGATAGATAGATGGATAGATTGATTATTTTCTTATTGTTTAACATTGTATCTAAGGTAGTAATCAATCCATTATTTAGATTAATTATTACTTTCCTTTGTTCTAATATTCTTTATTTAGTTTCAATACTCAGCGACTTATGAGGCGATATCATTGTACCACAAAAAGGGATGATCGTCTGTTTCGATTGAATACTTATATCAACCCTACATGGAGTTCTAGGCTGATTGTAAATCCTGCCCTGACTATATAGAACACTTATACACACACTTTCATATATAATATGTGTGAGTCTCATCAGATAAAATACAAAATTGGTTTTATAAATAGTGACATACTCGATAAACCAAACATTATCGGTTCAGGTTCCATTTGATTTATCGGGTAGGTCACAAATTCGGTATTTTATCTGATGAGGCGTAACAAAGTTTTTTTGGGTACCCTTGAAATAGATATGGTTTTATATATATATATATATATATATACATATATACGTATATGTATGTATATATATATATATATATATGTATATGTATGTATATCTATGTATGTATATGTATGTATATATATATATATATATATATATAAATATATATATATATATAATTGTGTGTGTGTGTCTTAAAGAGCGAAATCGTAAATCGATAGTTCTCGTAAGCAGAAACTAGAATGTATATTTCTAAGGCTAGGGTCAAAGGTTACCATCTAGCTAATTCTATTTTATTTTATTTTAGGTTATAATTTTTTTAAAAGTTGTTTTTAGGTCATTTCTGATTTCTAGGTATTCATTGTTCTAAAACTGTATTCTGTTGTTAAAAGTGCAACTGACTTTTCACACTCTTGTTGTCTATCATGAAAATCTGGTGTACGACATGTCTGACTTATGAAATTAGCTTCTAAATTCGATTAAATCATTTATCAATAAACCATCTTTGTTCTTCCTAAACAGAAGGGCCATTTCAGGATCGATAATTACGTGATCCAATCTCGTGTAGTTCAGGCAAGGCAAGGAATAGAAAGGAATCGATTGTCAATGATTTTCGATTTATTTCGGACCATGTTACAATGAATAAGGCACTAAATTGACGCAGTATTGGTAAATGAGATCGTTTCTCAATCATTTAGTTTCGTGTTCGATCCCACTATCTGGTCTCGTGGTAACGTACCATTTACCCTATTTACGGGTCACCCCAGGCCTTGTGAATGAAATTGGGTGGATGGAAACTATTTGGATGCCCGTGGAAGAGGCAGTGCCTGTTATCCAAAGGGCCTGCCATGTCATACACGGCATTTACCTACGGCCTATTCTTTACACAAAATTTGTGTCTGTTAAATAAACATGATAAATGTTCTTTTTTTCTTCTTCACGCACTTGTTCCTAGTAAGGTCATGGGTGCAGAATCCCCAAACACTCCTTCCAGCGGCTCCTGTCAGAAGCAACCGTCTCCAGTTGATTTGGCTGGATCCCCAAGCAAGACCAGCTGAGTTCATGGATGTTATCCAACCATCTTACTCGGTGTCTACCCCTGGATATCCTTCTAGTTGATTTTGCCCGTAAAATCTGTCCAGAGAGATTCTTTTCTGAGACATTCTAACCACGTGCCCATAGTATCGGACCTGTCATTTCTCAATTCAGAAAGGTAGCGGTTCTACTTGGTGTGACTCTCTGATCTCTGAATTACACACTCTATCGAGTAAGGTTACTCCAAAGACAATTCAGAGGAACACCATTTCGGCTGCTTGTATTCGCGATCGTATTCGGTCATTACCCAAGATTGATGACTATAGCCCAAGTGTTGGCACGAATACCGAATTGAAGAAGGCGAGTTTCGCTTTTACGCCTACCTCCTTTCTGATTACCAAATGTTATTAATATTAATTTTCTAAATTTTGTAACTTTAGCTTCTACATTCGTCATACATCATACATATAGCACATTTTTTTCACTGGCTAACCAAGCCTTTATAATAAGAATCCCATTTCAAAATATTACATTTTGTACCACAAAAATTATGATGGATTGGCGTTCTATGTCCTCTGCGCCTTTACGTTCTGAGTTCAAATTCCACTGGGGTTAGATTTGCTTTTCAGTCTTACGAGATCGATTAAATAAAGTACCAGTAATGCACTGAGGTCGGTTTAATCGAATTTTTCTTCTTCTAAAATCAGAAACCACTATGGTAATTGTATGTAGCCGTGAGCAGATAAGTCTTTTTTTTAATTCCAAATACAACGCAGCTCCCTTACCATCTTCCGGGGAAACGCCTTCCCCATTCTGTCTGCCGGGCTGTGTGGAGGCCAACACTTGGGAGCCCATTTGCTCACTATACAGAGAGATGGGGAGGGCGAGAGAGATGTAGGCGATGACAGTAGGAGTTCGACTCTTCCACGTTCGGATCATATCCTTGTGGTTGTGTTTATTATCCATAGAGTATGATCGACCCTAGCACTAGACTGGTATTTTATTTATTGACATGAGAACAAAAACTATTCTATTTTGGATTATTTTCTTGAAACGAGTGAGACAACTACCTCGTGCCGTTTTATTCCACATTTAATTCAACTTGTGGAAATAAACATAATTATACAGAGATGAATAACATCAATTTTATAACATGATCTTTACATTGTATACGCAAAATAATAATTTAACATTTGAAATAATTGTTTCTACTTTTGGCACAAGGCCAGCAATTACCTCAGTGTATTACTGGTACTTTATTTTATCGACCCCATAAGGATGAAAGGCAAAGTTAACCTCGGCAGGATTTGAACTCAGAATAGCAAGGGCCGTAACTCTATGCGTCAAAGCATGGCGTCCGACCCTCTACCGATACTGCCAAAAAATAATGATATTTTAACAGTTTGGTCATTTGTTTTTTAACGAATCAAACTTCATTGAAAGTAATTTAGAAATACAGTTAGATTTATAATAATAATTGTTTCTACTTTTGGCACAAGACCAGCAATTACCCAGTGCATTACTGGTACTTTATTTTATCGACCCCAGTGCGTGACTGGTACTTTATTTTGTTAACCTCGGCGGAATTGGAACTCAGACCGTAAAGGACCGTAACTCTGTTTTAAACATGGTGTCCGACTCTACCGATACTGCCATTCCACCGCCCTAGTAATAATAATAATTGTTTTGGCACAAGACCAGCAATTACCTCAGTGTATTACTGGTACTTTATTATATCGACCCCGTAAGGAGGAAAGGCAAAGTTAACCTCGGCGGGATTTGAACTCGGAATGGAAAGGGCCGTAACTCTATGCGTCAAAGCATGGCGTCCGAACCTTTACTGATACTGCCAAATAATGATGATGATGAAGCAACAAAAAAGAGAGGAAAATAATTGTTTCTACTATTGGCACAAGGCCAGCAATTATACCAGTGTATGACTGGTACTTTATTTTATCGACCCAATAAGGATGAAAGGCAAAGTTAACCTCGGCGGGATTTGAACTCAAACCATAAAGGGCCGTAACTCTTTGCTGAGTCCGACCCTCTACCGATACTGCCAATCCAAATGATATTTTGATAGATGAAAACACAAATTTGAACAATCAGAATGTTGCGCAGTTGTTTGTTATTATATTCTATCGTGATTCCATGTTGTTGTGTTTTTTGTTTGTTTGTTGTTTATGTTTGTGTTGCTGCAAATAGTTGATTTCGAAGTTGCCTTCGAAATCAACTATTTGCAGCAACACAAACATATCCAAATGATTGATTATACATGTAATTTGAAAAGCCAGTTCTTGTTACATATTGCGTCACACTGAGTCTAGTTTAGTAATATGTTAAAAGTACATATGTCTACGTTTATGTAGAAAGCACAACCTGCTACATATAAGAGCAGGTTCCATTGATCGAACAATTGGCACACTCATTATAAAAACCGTTGCGAGTTTATATATATACATGTGTATGTATATATTTATTTATTTATTTACACACACACACACATATATATACGCACATGATATCACTGTTGGATATATATATATAATATATATATTTTATATATATATATATATATATATATATATATTTATATATATATATATATATAGTTAAAAGAATAGAGGTGTAACACACAAGTTATTATATATTGGTAAACGGAATAGAAAATGCTGACAAATTGTTCACAGTTGAAAAATGGTTTAATTAGGAATAAAAGAGTATTAGTAATTGTATGGGTTAGTATTCAGTTGTGGTTTTAAG
>OZ024748.1:59068400-59073400 GCA_964016885.1 Eledone cirrhosa
ACTGTTCTCTAGTGGGGTGTCTTAACTACGATGTTTATATCATCAACGTAGCGGGAGTACATTATCAGGGTTAAGGGGTCTTCTAATTGTTCTTTAAGTTTAAGTTTAAGTCTACTGTCCCACCATACCATGAATAAGTTAGCTATGTCGCCTGCAATGCTAACACCAATGGCTGCTCCTTCCTCTTGGGCATATGTTTTTCCATTAAATTTAAACATATGTTCCTTAAGGGTTAGTTTTATGCTGGCCCCTACCGCATGTGCAATCGTGGTTTTCGGGTGTCCGTATGGCTCTGGTCCACCCGTTCCATCTATCTGTGTGGGTTTTCTTGGCCATTGAGGTAATGGTAGGTAGTCTGCTTCTTGCTGGTCTTGTAGGGCATAGGTTGCTAAGGTCATATGTGTCTAGGTAATTATTACTATAGATAAGTTTAAGTAGGAGTCCCAGCTCACTGGTATCAATCCCACGGAACTAACTCAACATTGCTCTCGCTGATCATTTCTACCTATTTCTCCACAGCAAAATCCACGTCAATAGATGGATACAGGGACACAACATCCATACTACCTATTATGCAGTTTGTTAGGGCCCTAGATCTGTTACTCTCGCAGATTGTGCTGAGGAGGTCCTCCGTGCTGTCACATACATCTGGGGACATTTCAATGATGGGGCGTATGATCAGGGAGAGGAAGTAGGACAGTCTGTAGTTACTAGCAATGTTAGCTCCACAGACTGGCCGTGTTGGTGGTCCCGTGACAGGGTCACTGCCCGTTTTATGGTCTTTTCGAAGCCCATACAACGCCGGAACGTCATTGTTCCAGGCGTGGAAGTTGTTGGCAGTCCTTTTGTTGGGCTGCATTATATTCGTCCACATCACCATATGGGCATCGAGGGCTTTTTCTCTATCCTCATGCTCCTGTGGTGTTACCTCTCTTGTGTTAGTGATGTGGGGTTGCATTTCCTGGATGTAGTTTGGCAGGCTGTCAACCGACATTCTGCCAGACTTGTCTGTTGGAAAGCATGCTATCTCTCCATTACGCGAGCGCTGCATGAGCTTACGCAAGCCATTTGCAGATTTTTCTCCTAGTTGCTGGGCCTCCATTCTATTATGCTTCTTGCTATACTGTTCTATAATATTTCTAAGTTCGGATCTAGCTATACTAAATTGTGCTTCTGTTTGTTCATCGACCTGCGACGGCAATTGCGTGCGTTTGTTAAATGGTAAAGTCGTGGCGTGGACTCGTCGCAGGTCGAACGACTTATCGGAGGGATTATAAAAACTAAAGTTCCAGGCTGCTGCTTTATGTGTACTAGTGCTATTGTTATTGTTAGTTGTGTTGTTTCTATTTCTATTTCCACCAACAGCCTCATGGTTGTTTCTATGTCTCTCATTATTACTCCTGTCTCTTTCCACTGGCTCATTGTTATTATCTACTCTATTTTGTGTGTCTGTGTGTTCGTCTTGTTTATTTTCTGTGTCCATAGTCTCCCTTCTCCTTTTAAACCTATTACTTTCCCTTATTTCTGTGATTTCTGTGCTACTGTCATTACTTGTTTTCTGTGTGTTTGTTAAGATTGTGGTGGTGGTGGTGGTAGTGGTGGTGGTGGTGGTATATATATATATGTATATATATATATACATATACATATATATATTCATATACATATACATATATATATTCATATACATATATATATACATATACATATACATATATATATATATATATACATATATATATACATGTATATATATATATATATATATAATATAAAATCAAAATATGGTTAAGAGTTCCATGTATTTTATTATGCGCATTTCAAAACCAAATATCATCATGGGATGATATTTGCGTTCTCATCAGATAAAATAGGGAGACATGATATGAAGCTTAAAAAACACTTGCGAGCAGTGAAGTGTTAAATCAACATATGAAAAATAAAATAAGATGGATATATGAAATTGGGAAAAAAAAGGAAAGGAAGGGGAGAAGGAAAATGTAAGGAAGAGGAAGAAAGAATATAATAAGAAAAAAATATATAATAATAAGGAAAGGATGACGGAGGAGGAGTATAAGAAGGAAGGATGAGAGAGGATGAGAAAATGAGTGAGAGAGAGAGAGAGATAACCTTTAATACTGAGAAACACTGTCTCATAGAGAGAAATTAAAAAAAAACGTTGTAAGATAATACATAATTTAAAAATATTTAGAAATTAAAAGTTAATGAGGTTTATGAATGGTGATGCTTATGATTAAAGAAAAAGGAATTAAGAATAGTATTTATTTAAGGTTTATATATTGAAGGGTTTAATAATATGTGCGAAGAGGAATTTATTAAAATGTATTATTAAAATAAAATATATTAAGGAGATAAAGTGAATGAAGATAAGGTTAAATGAATTATGAACTTAGAGGAATTAGTTAGGGCCTAAGTTTGTTTCTATGTATTGTAAAAAGTAAATAATAGGTTTAATACGAGCACGGAAGGAGAGAAGAAAGTAGAAATTCAAGGAAGAAAAAATATATAACGTCAAAAAAAATATATGTTTACAAAATTTACTAATGGTAATATTAGTATATATTAAAAATAAAAATTTGTATGGCCGGGAACATAAGGAAAATGCTATAGTGATTTATAATATGAATTAAGAAATAATTGAGAAGTAAAAGTTGCAGATTAAAGATTAGAAATTAAAAAAGAAAAAAGGATAAAAAAGAAGAAAAATAGGGGACCGTTAACGACATAGTATGAGTAAATTGTATAATATACTGAAATAAGGTAGAAAGATGGGTATATTTGTAAAAGAGATAAAATCGTTTGAGAAAAGAAGATTTTAAACTAATTAGGTAGTAAGATATTAGCTGTATACTTTATGGAAAGTTCATGGGATTTATGCAAGCAGAGCGAAAATAAATCCGTAAGTCTATTTATTATAGAATTAAAATTAGAGATAATGGTAAATTAAGAGGACCGCTAACGACATAGTATGAGTAAATTGTATAATATACTGAACTAAGGTAGAAAGATGGGTATATTTGTAAAAGATATAAAAGCGTTTGAGAAAAGAAGATTTTAAACTAATTAGGTAGTAAGATAAACCAGAGTTAAATAAAGTACTCAATACATTAGTAAAGAAGAATCAAATTTATTTCATGTAGAAATAACTACATCCTTTTTTTTTTTTTTGTGTCATAAAATGAAATTACTCTTCCAAGCAACATTTTTTATGATGAACCTTATTTTTATCACTATTTAGAAATTTGAGTGTACCCCATTGAAAAGTATAATGAAAGTATTATATTTCTTATTTTTCACGGGATTGCCATTGGGTGTATTGTTGTTTCTTGGAAAATGATTGCTAGTAAAGTAGCGACAGCGAAATAATCGTTTGGTGAATTTAATACGGGGTACGGTTTCGATTTCCTGTCGTTACTGTACTACCCACTGTTATAGATCATATTTCCATCCTTAATAGATGTAAACGTCAAACATATATATATATATATATATATATATATATATATATGGCTTCTACAGGACTAGAACTGTTTCATTAGGGAGAAAACGTCAGGTAGCTGACTGTCCAAGTAGTATGGTGGTATTTATACTTTTTTCTGGTCGTAGGTTGGGGTGGGTGGAGGTCATTGGTTGATGGATTTAATGAAAAAGGAATTGTTTAAAAACTATATTTATATATATGAAAAGATTCAGGACCCCGACGGCTGAGCTCCGGCCGTTTCGACAGCTAGATCCGAACTAAAGCGCCAGTATTCAAACAGCGGGAATCTAGCTGAACTAATCAAGGGGTATAATATGGGTAGACAGTCTTAAAAGTTCTTTTTTTTTTTCTCTGGGAGTGGTCAGTAGTCTTATATATACATACATATGTGGGTGGGTGTGTATATATATATATATATAATTAATAAAAATAATGAATAAAAACAAAGAAACAGTTCCTTATATTAAAAAATTATATATATATATATATATATATATATATATATATATGCATACACAGGTGTTGTTGTACTTGAGGAGGGTCATATTGTTGTAATAATATTGCCAGAAATAATAACAGAACACACTGTTTGGCTGGTTTTCGCATCTGTATCTTTTATATCTCCATAGTTAATTTATTTGGCAATCAATGATTATCATTGACTGACCTTGATTGCCAAATAAATTAACTATGGAGGTATAAAAGATACAGGAGCGAAAAACCAACCAAACAGTGCGTTCTGTTATTATTTCTGGCGGTGGATTGGCAGTATCGGTTGAGAGTCAGACACCATGCTTTCCAGCATAGTTACGTCCCTTTACGATCTGAGTTCAAGTCCCTCCGAGGTTGACTTTGCCTTTCATCCTTACGGGGTCGATAAAATAAAGTACCAGTAATGCACTGAGTAATTGCTGGCCTTGTGCTTAAAGTAGAAACAATTATTACAACAATATGACCCTCCCCAAGTATAACAATATTTGTTTCGACACACGATTTCATATCAAACACCTTGTAAAACAAATATATACAAGTGTATATATATATATATATATATATATATATATGTCTATATAAGTATGTGTGTGTATCTGTGGGTCTGTGTTTCTTCGTTTTGCACTGTCATCTTCGATCATAGGTCTACTGGATCAGATTGATTTAGGCCCCAACAACTTCCTATCATTATCTTCGATCGGCAGAGGGTCGGACGTCATGCTTTGACGCATACAGTTACGGCCCTTGCCATTCTGAGTTCAAATCCCGCCGAGGTTAACTTTGCCTTTCATCCTTACAGGGTCAATAAAATAAAGTACCAGTAATGTACTATCCTTACAGGGTCAATAAAATAAAGTACCAGTAATGTACTGGGTTAATTGCTGGCCTTGTGCCAAAAGTAGAAACAATTATCTTCGATAAGAAACTTCCTTGTTCCTTTGCTTATAGTTCTTAATGTTCCTAAATGTTCTTTCCTTTACGTCAAAGATATTCCCGATAATTATTT
>OZ024748.1:59080900-59083400 GCA_964016885.1 Eledone cirrhosa
CATTCAGATATGTGTCATTAATAAATGTTTGTTAAAATAAATAGTCATTTTACTGGGAAAAAGAAACCGCACAACAACTTTAGCTGTGTAAAATATACGCGGCAGTCAACAGGTTAAAGAAAGGAGCGCAGGACCACATTACTCAGCATGGCCTTTTCTATGATGATGGGCTCTTAATTGAGGGAGAATTGGTTGCTATGTCTAGCATCTCGAGATCCCTCAAAGATTTGTCCGCTACCCACGTGTTAACTGTTCCAATAGATTGAGAGCTCCCAGCTATCCAACTCGGTAAGTCAGTTTCCATTAAAATTATGGTTAGTGTGTTCGCCTAACGAGTGTAATGTCATGAGTTCGGTTTCTAGCAACACCTTCATCGTATACGTGGTTTCCTGACTGGCTATAAATAACAGCCACATTTCCTCCAAATCATACATTAACAATTTAGTCCTATATATATTATATCTGAAAGTACAATGGTTTCTTATATAGGCACAAGGCCATCAATTTTGGTAAGGGTAAAGTCGATTAAATCGACCCCAGTGCGTCACTGGTATTCTATTTTATCGACCCTGTAAGGATGAAAGTCAAAGTTAACCTCGTCGGGATTTGAGCTGAGATCATAAAGGGCCGTAACTCTATGCTGAAAAGCATGTTATCCGACGCTCTACTGATACTGTCAATCGACCACCCCAATATCTGAAAATATATCTTCTTTAATAATTCCATTCTCATTTAAGATGCATTATACGAAGCGACCGAAGTCGAACGTGGAAGAATGACGTGCAAAGTTGACTTCGGCGGGATTTGAACTGAGAACTTTAAGACTGTCTTTTTTTTTTATTTGAAAGTCCCAAACAAGGCTTGAAGCTACTTAGTGTAAGGGACTAACTATGTAAAAGGAGAAATTAAGACGAAAGGCATGAATTTATTTTAGATTTGAAAAAGTTCAGGTCATAAGAAGGAGAAAAACAATGAGATGGAGGAGAGTTCGAAAGCCTGATAGTTCGAGGAAAAAAAGCTACCATCTTAGAAAGATTTCCTTATTCGTAACTAAATACTGCAAAGCATTTTGTACAAAAGTCTAATGAACTTAGAAGCAAAAGTTACGAAATTTAGAAGATTAATGTTTGCAGCTGAATTTGAAAAATGACATCCATCGTGTAGGTAGAATATATTTGACACGCAGATATGTTCTGGTTGTCGTTGGACAGATTTTTATATATATTTTCTTTTTTCATAGAAAAAATGTTCTAACATAAATAATATGTTAGTGTTAAAGTTCGTCAAGTAAAATAAATTATTTTGCGAAGAAGAGGGGAAGACTTATTCTTTTCTGCATGCAGAAATGATATATTCTATTTAGCGAACTTTTTGTTGGCGAAATAGAAGCAGAGTCGTCAGAGCGTTAGATTATAATGACTGAGATTAATTGTTTTGACTTTCTGTACTCTGGATTCAAACTTCTCAGAGGCTATGTTCGTCTTTCATCGTTTCTGGGTTGATAAATATATGTAACAAACTAGGAGAAGCGGATGGGTTACATTTCCAAGATATTGAACTCAATACCTTACGATATCTGCTCCATTTTCTTTTCTTTCTTTGATTTTGTTTTATTTATTTCATTTATTTATTTGTCTTCTGGCACCAATGCCTGTGACAAAGACTCTGGTGACAAGCTATAATCAGGCCTTACCTTTCCTTTGGAGAATGTCGATAGCGTTGGGTTGAGACTTGCAGGTATTACCATCTGTTGGTCTTTCTTTAGAAAATCCATGCCAAGACGTAACACTGCCAGGGTCTACTAGCAACTAAAACGTCTACGCAATATATATATACACACACAAATACATATCATAATATAATAAAGGGAGGAGTGAGGGACTGTCTCCTGAACATATTCTTTTTTATCCCGTTAGTAAAATAAGTTGCATTACTTTGAATAAATAATTGTTTCTACTTTTGACACAAGGCCAGCAATTATCCAGTATATTATAATGAATAAATATTACATAATTTATGTACTAAATTTTGTAGCTGTTGATTAAACATAAATATTCTTATATATAATTCTTTCTACTATTGGCACAAGGCCAACAATTACTCAGTACATTACTGGTACTTTATTTTATCGACCCCGTAAGGATGAAAGGCAAAGTTAACCTCGGCATGATTGCTTATTTTAAGATTCAATACTTTTAAAATGTTCAAATGTCAATACACCATAATGAAGTTTTTATATAATATCGTCTTTTTTAAATGTATCATGGATTACTTTACTGGTTACAGAAGACAGTGTAACACAGTCTCTTCAATTTCTGTGCGTATTGTAAATTACGATTTTATTTGACGTATCATATCTACATGCATATATATTGGCATATAATATCTATATGCACACTATACATGATAGCATAAAACCACCCGAAGGGTGGTTATTCTGCTACTACACATAATGAGAGATGAATGAAGCGTAATCGTGAATATTTGTGTGTGTTCCGGC
>OZ024748.1:59093400-59103400 GCA_964016885.1 Eledone cirrhosa
AAATGTTATTTTAGAACAGCTATTTCTGACTAGTAACATGTTTGTATTTTAAATGGTAAAGATTAAACTTAGGAATAGTATTACTTGCGAAATTGGTATGAAAGAGTGAGGAAAACAGTGTTGGAAGTTTGAAAGTTTGATATTATGTAATATATCAGTCAACGATCTTCTAGACTGGTGCAAATTATGAAAGGTTTCTATTCGTTAAAAATTAATTATTTTTATTTCCAATTTGGTAAAATTCCGTATGGGATGTGGGGTTGTAGTTATATGTTTCAAAACTTAACCACAAGCCGAGCATTATAAAATTCTAGGTGAAACATAAGCCTCCTCTGTAAATGTTTCTATTAGAGTATATTATACTGGAAGCTTGTTTCGGGTTTATTTATATTTAAAATGAAAACAGTCAACTGAATTCATTTTATTTTGGATAAATAATTGATTTGAAAACGAAAACAGCCAGAACCTTCTGTTGACCCTGGAATGTTATTTCGCTAAGAATTCCTGCATTCAGGCAAATGTTGGTTTGTTAGAAATTATCAGGGAATGTCTCGTTGAAAAGGGGGACCCTAATCAAAACCTTAACTATCTAGGACCTTTATAGTAACATCACTCAATAGGGTACGTTCCAGAGATCATAGGTCTGATACTACTGACATGTAGATACAAATGTCAATGGGCAGGACACCCAGAGGTAGACCACAAGCAAGATAGCTGAATAACATCCGTAAGCGCAGTTAGACTCGCTTGGAGATCTAGCTGGATCATTTGGAGACGGTCTCTGATAGTATCCTTTGGAAGGCGTGTCTACGTACTCTACTCCCTCGACCTTCTGTCGAAGAAGAACAAAAAGAAGACGAATTGTGGATTACAGCTCGGAACATACAAATATACATTGCCTTATATATATATATATATAAGGCAATGTATATTTGTATATATATATATATATATATATGCGAGAAAAACCACAAACCCTCCATCTCAATTCTACTTTTGAAAAGCATAAGAACTGTGAAACCAGTAAAGGAAACAAATAAATATTCTTAAAAAGACTCCAGTTGCATTTTCGATTTCATCGTTTTTCCTTATACTTTCACTCGTGTAGGACATCTCGGTTTTTCTTTTCATTTTGAAAAAAAAACAAAAACTTCATTTTCTTATATATATATATATATATATATATATATATATATATATATATATATATATATATATTAACCCTTTTTTAAGGAAAGACACTGCTTATGATTCTTAAATAATTTTGAAAAGAATTTAGAGAGTAGTGGTAGTAGTAGTAGTAGTAGTAGTAGTAGTGGAAGCAGTAAATACCAACACATAACTGTCAATGACTCAGAAAAAATTAACTATTACCAAATATACCAGGAGGGGGGGGGGTGACCTACCATTGTTAGTACTAATAAAAGACTAAACATTTAAATGCTTAGATTGGCAAAAGTCCACCATCACATTGACTGGCAAGTTAGGCTTATAGTCGACTAAGTAAAAACGTGTGACCTCTTGGTTAGGATGTTCAACTCACGATTGTAATAAGATCGTGAGTTCGATTCCTAAACTGGCGGCACATTGTGTCTTTGTACAAGACGCATTATTTCCTGTTGCTCCATGCTAGATTGAAAATGAGTTGTATCTGTAATTCAAAGGGTCACGTTAAATTTCTCTGAGGACTACGTTAAAGGTTCTCGTTTCCGTTGAGTGCATGGCCACTTACACGTTAATTTTACGGGCAGTTGTTTCGGCAGCTGGAGCTATCGTCGTTGTAGGCGATGGAGGTCCAATAACAACGGCTCACTTGAATACAGTGCATTTATTTGAACGTTTTTTTATTTAATTTAGGACTAATTTTCCGATTGTATGGGAAAGTTTAACGTTGTTTCGATATGTTTACAGACATGCCATTCAATTAACGCCGTCTCTGTTCTTATGTCGTTTAACGCCGTTTTCAGACATACATCGTTCGGTTAACGCTGTCTCTATTCAAACGACATACGTTGTTCAAATAACGCTGTCTCGATTCAAACGCCTTTTTCAGACGTACGTCATTCAATTAACGCTGTCTTTATTCAAACGTCATTTGATGAACGTTGTTTTCAGGAATATGTCGTTCAGTTAACGCTGTCTCTATTAAAACGTCATTTGATTAACGTCGTTTCCAGACATACACCGTTCAATTAATGGTATTTTCAGTTATATGAATTTAGATTATCGCGATTTTCGGTCATATATCGTTTGATCAACGCCGTCATAAGTCATATATTGTTTCATCAACGCTGTTTTAAATCATATGTTTTTCGATTAACACTGTTTTCATTTACATGTCGTTCGATTAATGTCGTTTTCTATCATACATCGACCGAGTAATGCTATTTTCAGTCATACGTCGTTTGATTGGCGCTGTTTTCAGTTATATTTCGTTCGATTTAGGCGGTTTTCATTTATACATTGTCGTCCAATTAACGCCATTTTCAATTGTATTTCAGTTTCTAAAATAAATAAATAAATGGGAAATGTCTAAATTAGACCTTGTATTAGATAGGAAATGTTTAAATTAGACCTTGTATTAGATAGGAAATGTTTAAATTAGACCTTGTATTAAATAGGAAATGTTTAAATTAGACCTTGTATTAAATAGGAAATGTTTAAATTAGACTTCGTATTAAATAGAAAGTGTCTAAATTAGACGTCGTATTAAATATGAAGTGTCTAAATTAGACGTCGTATTAAATAGGAAATGTCTAAATTAGACTTCGTATTAAATAGGAAATGTCTAAATTAGACTTCGTATTAAATAGGAAATGTCTAAATTAGACGTCGTATTAAATAGGAAATGTCTAAATTAGACTTCGTATTAAATAGGAAATGTCTAAATTAGACTTCATATTAAATAGGAAGTGTCTAAAATAGACTTCATATTAAATAGCAAATGTCTAAATTAGACTTCGTATTAAATAGGAAATGTCTAAATTAAACGTCGTATTAAATAGCAAATGCTAAATTAGACTTCGTATTAAATAGGAAGTGTCTAAATTAGACCTCGTATTAAATAGGAAGTGTCTAAATTAGACTTCGTATTAAATAGGAAATGTCTAAATTAGACTTCGTATTAAATAGGAAATGTCTAAATTAGACGTCGTATTAAATAGGAAATGTCTAAATTAGACTTCGTATTAAATAGGAAATGTCTAAATTAGACTTCATATTAAAGAGGAAGTGTCTAAAATAGACTTCGTATTAAATAGCAAATGTCTAAATTAGACTTCGTATTAAATAGGAAGTGTTTAAATTAGACTTCGTATTAAATAGGAAGTGTCTAAATTAGACTTCGTATTAAATAGGAAGTGTCTAAATTAGACTTCGTATTAAATAGGAAGTGTCTAAATTAGACCTCGTGTTTTCTTTATATCAATAAATATTGTATTATTTGGAGATGATTTTCTTCCTTTTCTTCTTTTCTATTTTCACAGTATTTTTGTCACTTTATTTCTCTCTCTGTCTCTCTCTCACACTTCTCTCGCACTTCTCTCATCTTTCTCTCACACTTCTCTCACACTTCTCTCACACTTCTCTCATCTTTCTCTCACACTTTTCTCATCTCTCTCTCACACTTCTCTCACATTTCTCTCACACTTCTCTCATCTTTCTCTCACACTTCTCTCATCTCTCTCTCACACTTCTCTCACACTTCTCTTATCTTTCTCTCACACTTCTTTCATCTTTCTCTCACACTTCTCTCGCACTTCTCTTATCTTTCTCTCACACTTCTCTCACACTTCTCTCATCTTTCTCTCATTTTTTTCTCTCATTCTTTCTCTCATTCTTTCTCTCATTCTTTCTCTCATTCTTTCTCTCATTCTTTCTCTCATCCTTTCTCTCATCCTTTCTCTCATCCTTTCTCTCATTCTTTCTCTCATTCTTTCTCTCATTCTTTCTCTCATCCTTTCTCTCATCCTTTCTCTCATCCTTTCTCTCATCCTTTCTCTCATCCTTTCTCTCATCTTTCTCTCATTCTTTCTCTCATTCTTTCTCTCATCTTTCTCTCATCTTTCTCTCATCTTTCTCTCATTCTTTCTTTCATTCTTTCTCTCATTTTTTCTCTCATTTTTTCTCTCATTTTTTCTCTCATTCTTTCTGATTCTTTCTCTCATTTTTTCTCTCATTCTTTCTCATTCTTTCTCTCATTCTTTCTCTCATTCTTTCTCTCATTCTTTCTCTCATTTTCTCTCATTTTATCTCTCATTCTTTCTCTCATTCTTTCTCTCATTTTTTCTCTCATTCTTTCTCTCATTCTTTCTCTCATTCTTTCTCTCATTCTTTCTCTCATTCTTTCTCTCATCCTTTCTCTCATCTTTCTCTCATTCTTTCTCTCATTCTTTCTCTCATTCTTTCTCTCATTCTTTCTCTCATTTTTTCTCTCATTCTTTCTCTCATTCTTTCTCTCATTTTTTCTCTCATTTTTTCTCTCATTCTTTCTCTCATTCTTTCTCTCATTTTTTCTCTCATCTTTCTCTCATTTTTTCTCTCATTCTTTCTCTCATTCTTTCTCTCATTCTTTCTCTCATTTTTTCTCTCATCTTTCTCTCATTTTTTCTCTCATTCTTTCTCTCATTCTTTCTCTCATCTTTCTCTCATCTTTCTATCATTCTTTCTATCATTCTTTCTCTCATTCTTTCTCTCATTCTTTCTCTCATCTTTCTCTCATTCTTTCTCTAATGTTTCTCACATATTTCCCACCCTCTCTCTCTCTCTCTCTCTCTCTCTCTCTCTCTCTCTAACACATTTTGCCCACTAACGTTAAAGTACTCGTAGTCGTCCCCGACATTATCATCATCATCGTTGTCATCGCTGTCGTTATTGTTGTTGTCTAGCCATTGAATATTGGTATATTTTACTCTATGACGTAGCAATGGCAGCACTTAACAAATACAATATTCTCTAACATACATGAAGAATAATCATGCTTCACTGAAACTCGACGTATTTTTCACTGATGTTAAAACTTCACACGCAGATGCAAAAGTTTCATAATCAAAACAATATTTTCAAGTAATATCGATTAAAACGATAGACTAAAGAATATTGAATGGTATTTTGTCGATTTCTGCAATGAAGATTCAGTTGTCGGTTCAACCGAAGTTCAGCTCATAAATTAGTGCGTAGTTGGTTGAATATTCCGCAGTCATCTGTACTCTTAATTTAATTATTAAGCCGAATCAACGTGGCAAAGTATGTTACAAGGTAACAACTTTGAATTACAGGTACATTCCAATCGACAGGTTTCTACACAGTTTCCGTCTACCAAATCTCACTCCCAAGACTTGGCTCGATTGATCCGAGGTTATAGCAAAGACAATTTCTCAAGATGTTATGTGGTTGAATTGAACACGGAATCTATTAATTGCAAAACGAACTTCTTAACCAATTAACCATGCATACGAGGGTCGGCTGACCAAGATAGTCTCATGAAATGACCAAATGAGATTCATTTTTCAATATAGTCCTTGGAAAAAACAATGCAGTTATTAACAAGAACAGTTGAAATTAATGCATGCAAGATTTCACGGCTCTACCATCCCCCCCCCCTTCATAGGCTGACCAAAATACTCTGATGGAATGACCAAATGAGGTTTATTTTTCAACATAGTCTCTGGAAAGCAACAATGCAGTTGTTAAGAAGAGTTGAAATTAATGCATGCATAATTTCACAGCTCTAGCATCACTTCTTCTTAGGCTGACCATGATGCTCTCATGGAATTACCAAATGCGGTTTATTTTTCAACATAGTCCCTGGATAGAAACAATGCAGTTATTTATAAGAAGAGTTAAAATTAATGCATGCAAGATTTCACAGCTCTAGCATCACTCTTCTATAGTCAGCCTATGAATGTTTCAGCCGACCACTGTAGAATAATCAAAGGTAGTACTGGCGAGGAAGATGGAGAAGAGGTGGCCTCTAAGCTAAGTTTAAACTTTCAAGCGCTTGGTAAAAAACATAATGTGCAGATGATATTGTGTAGCCATTCTTCACTAAGAATAAACATTTGTTTCAATTATTATTCTCACCACATAACGGACGAACGATCTGGGTAGGTGTAGCTGGAGTTTCACGGATGAATTCATTTAACCCTTTAATGTTCAAACCGGTCAAAACCGGCCAGAATTCTTTACCTCTTTCTGTTGAAACTGGCTGTAACTGGTCGCACAAACTGATGTTAAGGTATTGTTCTCAAAATAAATACTCTCAAAATCTCATAGATTCAATATTATGTGAGATGAAAATATAATAGTATATATAAAATAATGTGAATGCTAAAGGGTTAAATAAAGAAGTCCTTGGTAGTGTAAACTCGGGCAATTACTCAACTATATTGTGATATCTGTTACATAGATCATGAAGGGCTACGTCGTTGAAAATGTAACCCGTGTAGATTCTGATAAGTAAAAAAGACATTTTCTTATTTCAAAAAATACGTTTTTCAAAAGTAATTATGACCTATTAGTAAAGTTAATGTGCCCTCAATTTAACTGTATATCAAAGCAAGGGTTCCTTTTGTGTGTTTTTAAAAATCTCTTTAAACCCCCCTATTGTGACAATGCGTTGGGTGTATGGGAAATGCCGTGAGGTATTGTCAACAAGAAGGAATATAAACTTCAAATGGGTTTCGATGTTTCAACAACTGTCAATTCGCTATAAGCTACGTTTCGTTTATCACATTGTTGTTGTGTTGTAGTCCATCAAAGAGGGAGAGAGAGAGAGAGGCCTGTCTTGTTCTTTGGTGGTTTAATAAGCTACGTTGCATTTATCACATTGTTGTTGTGTTGTAGTCCATCAGAGAGAGATAGAGAGAGAGAGAGGCCTGTCTTGTTCTTTGGTGGTTTAATAAGCTGCGTTTTATGTATCTCATTGTTGTGTTGTAGTCCATCAGAGAGAGAGAGAGAGAGAGAGAGAGAGAGAGAGAGAGACCTTTCCTGTTCTTTGGTGGTTGACATAATCAGTTACCCCGGTTTACCTCCATCACCTTGCCCTTTAGAGCCTTCAGTAAAGTCAATTTTATTGTAAACATGTGGGAACAACGTCATCTATTTTGCCCAAACTCAGAAAATAATCTTAGGCTCTGCCAGACCTCCATGCCCCACTTTACCTAGCATAAGAAGAAAATAAAAAGATGTGTATTTCCCCTTACTACAATGCTTTCGCTGCTATTTTTTGTAGATCAAGTGACTACGTAAAGGTTCTTTCCTTGAATGTATCACAAGCATTTTGTTATCGTATTGTTAGCTTCGGAGGGAAAGTGCTATAAATTATTTATATACGGCTTGATCATATAACATTGATAGTTATAGTTTTTTTTAGTATCATGATTAATACCATAAACAAAATTATCGATGATTATAAGAAAATATCGGAAAATCTTTATTTCAATAGATTTATTTTTAAAATAAAAAGTATAAATAGAAAATATAGCAGACACTGTTGGAAAATATAATCTTCTTCAAGCAAAAAAATATATATATATTTAAATCATTTACTCTTTTACTCTTTTACCAGTACCAGCTATCCGGCTGAGGCCATGCTGGGGCACCACCCTTATTAAGAAAATAAAATACCATTATTAAGAGAATACATGAAGCAAATGTAAACGTAATAAAAACAAAAAGGGCAATAGACATATATAAAGTCAGAGGTTGTGACGAAAGAAATTTCAGGAAGCAATTAATTAATTTGTTGCTTAATTAACTGTTTGACTGATTAATTATCTGATTCATGATATTGAAATGAAAAAATCAATTAGTGTATGTATTGGCCTCTGACTGTCAATAGGTCAGTGCTTCCCTTGCGCTCTCCTGGAATTTGAAACAGGCGAAATTATTAAGACATCAGCTATTCAGTAGCCATAGTGAGGAGGTTTTGAAAATGTTTATTCGTAAACAAACCGGATATCATTAGATATATAAAATGCACATACTTATATGTAAACAGCTATGTCGGAGCGGAAACTTTATATATATATACGTATATATATATATATATATATATATATATATATATAATATGTGTGTATACACATAGATACTCATATATATATGTATATATATATATATAATGTATATATATATATGTGTGTGTATACACATACATACTCAAATATATATATATATATGTGTGTATACACATAGACACTCATATTTATATATACAGAGTTGTGTAAGAAAAGTTCCAGGACTGATGTCACAAAAGATTTATTTCAAACCCAAACTTCACATAAGAGTTTTCTCCTTCAAAGTAATGCCCTTGAAGTCTAATGACTTTTCCATCCTTTTCTGCCACGCTTGCATGCACTCCTGGAAGGATTCTTCCGGGATCCTCTGCAGTTCCGTCGTCACGGCCTTTTTGATGTCGTCCTCGTCTTCAAACGGGTCCCCTCCGAGTCGTACTCTAAGATCCATGACTCGTCACCGGTAATGACTGTCCCTAGCAAGTCTGTTTCGGTTTCAAGACGCTCGAAGATGTCCTGGCACACTTGCATGCCTCGACCCTTCTGGTCATCGTTCAGCAGTTTTGGCACCATCTTCGCGCAGACTTTCCGGATGACCTAATCTTCAGTGAGAATCTTCCAGACGCTGTCCCGATTCATGCCCAGCTCATTTGCCATCAATAGAACAGTCAGCCAACGGTCGCTACGCACCATCTGCCTGATGCGCTCAACGTTGACCTCAGTCCTGGTTGTTGAGCAATCCCAGTGCTTCTGACGGAGTTTTCAAGTTTGTTCATTGCTCTGTGGTCATTGCTTGACGACCTGAAACAGAGAGCATATATATAAAATTATGAAGAAAAAAGATTGATCGTTGAGAGAGCTAAGATTTCAGTTACATACTCCAGGGGGATTACTTTGAAGGAGAAAAATCTTAGTGTGAAGTTTGGGTTTGAAATAAATCTTTTGTGACATCAATCCTGGAACGTTTCTGACACACCTCGTATGTATCTATATATACTATAGAGTAAAGCATGTCCAGAGAATTATTTGATAATATATATACATCACTTCTACTCCCAATCAGCATAATTAACCACACAAAATATCAATTACACCAGGCTATAAGAATAAAGGGCTCCTATGAAGAAACAGTAAATAAATACGCCATATATATATATATATATATATATACTGTATATATATATATATATAATATATATGTGTGTGAGTGTATACATATATATATACATCTGTGTGTGTGTGTGTGTATACATATGTAACCCATATGTCTGCGTCGACACATGGGTACATACCAACGAGATCTTTTATTAGTATATATAGACACCAAACCGTCTAGCGACAATCAGCCCCTACACCGCCCGTCACCCACCTCAACCTACGTCCGGCACCACCAACCAATCACCACACTCATCCCCCACATACACTACAGGAAAAATCATCCCTCTGAATTAACCCACCAATCAAAACAAATTTCACTGACCATCATAGGAACATCAGACATTCTCATGCACTATATATAATCATTTAATCATATTTTCATTACCATTATATACCAGTTCGTTGTTTTGAATATACAACACAACGAACAGCGGAGGACGCGTTTCGCACCTTTCCGACAGACAACCTTTCCTCCACCCCGGAAAAAGCCCCCAGTTGATGGATGTGAATCCGAAATATATAGGGACAATTAAATCTCTCCCAAGGTAACTCTCTCTCGTGTTGTTATTTTATTTTATCCTTTATGCTCTTTCCTTCATTCCTCTACACGTCCTATACACGCCACGCATCTCAACGTAGACCTACTTACATCTCTCTCTCCACCACCGGATCTTGTTACCCGGAGATTTACCCATTTGCATTGCCAAGGCTTCCAAACGACTTAAAGAAATTTACCTTATAATTCCACAATGCTTCAAGCAAACTTCAATACTCTTATATATATATATATAGTGACGAAACATAAGTCAAATGCATCAACTCATAAT
>OZ024748.1:59110900-59115900 GCA_964016885.1 Eledone cirrhosa
CGTGATGATCGTCATTATTATGATGATGATGATGATGAATGGAGTGCGGCCATGCGTGACGAAAGAAGCTGATGAAGATTGTGTTGGTGATTGTGATGTTGGTGTTTGTAAGGTGGCAATGGCGGAATTTGATGCATTCCTGCTATTTCAAGCGTTAAACTAATATATTTCGTTCATGTACTGTGCCGCTTGTTTTTGTTATTTCTGTTTTTATATATATATATATATATATATATATATATATGCAGAGGTTATATTTAATTTGTTGGGATACAACAAGCTAAAATATTTTTATAACTGATATAAAGCACTCAACAAATTATTGGAGTAAATATACAATATATTAACAAATGGAAACTATATTTATAAAACCATATTTATTTTATTATACATATTTCAAGGGCCACCAAGGCAGATTATGTATAATATAATAAATATGGTTTTATAAATATAGTTTCCATTTGTTAATATATTGTATATTTACTTCAATAATTTGTTGAGTGCTTTATATCAGTTATAAACCTGAATTTCTTGCAAGTTTTGACATCTTGCGCTATTATGTCTTTGACTATAATTAATCGGAAGTAGTTATGGTTATAATTGTTAAGTCAGACAGTTTGCAGAAACTCAAGGAATCTCGGTAAAATATATGCATTCTTTTAAATTTTTGTCTCGACATATTTTTATATTTAGTTTTCTACATAACGAATATATATATTCTATTTCGGTTTTCTGTTGTGGGTGGGCTTAGCTTCTATCTGAGCGTTGTCTGGTTTTTCTACCACCTTCATTTTAATAAATTTTTGTTTACCTCACACAATTATAAACCTATAAGCTACTTAGGCTTTACGAATATTATCAACGAACAACACATATAGGTATTTTGTTGATGTCATACACCGGTTTGACCGTAACCACCTTCCTCTATATCCTCTCTATTCCGTTTTATGATTTGCTCCTGTGCATAGGACATGTTATATTTCCATGATAGTTTTCAATGTTTCCCTTTGTCTTTTGTCCAATCTGATCATGTTCTTTTGGTTGTATCCAGAAAACTGCAAGTGTTGGATGAAGAGTTGTATGTGTATATCCAGCAGGATTACAGTTCAGTAAAAGAATCCGCGTCTTGCCACATGCAGACGATAATAGTTCGACACAGTTTACACTAACTTGAACGAAGCTCAGACAGATTCTAGAACAACATAAGAGACAGAGCAGGACGGAGGCCCAATAACTTGGCAAATAATCGCAAACAACATGCGAAAGATCATCCAACGCATGAGAAATAGAGAGATTGTAAGCTATCCCACAGATAAGCCCGATAGGATGGCTGTAGACAGCCTGATCAATTACTCCACGCAAACAGCATGAAAAAGACTATTCCACAAGAGTATGATGTATATATGTTACTGCACCTAATGAACTTTTTTAAATCTATATTGGTGGAGTTGATTTTAGGTTCAAATAGTTGTTTCTACCTTTGGCACAAGGCCGGCAATTACCGAGTGCATTACTGGTACTTTATTTTATCGATCCCGTAAGGATGAAAGGCAAAGTTAACAGCAGCGCGGGATTTGAACAAATAGTAACTTCCTTTAACACTTTGATTAACCTATACATTTGTCAGACAAACTAATTAATTACTGTACGTATTAATCAATATTTTAAAATATATATACTATATATATGTATATATATAAGCAAGATGTATGGTAGGTCGTACGTGAATCGCGATGATCACGCCTTACCTACCAAATATGCGACGGTAGCTAGTTAAGCAGAGCAGAAATATTAATGAAAAAGAACAAAGGGACTATTATGACATTATAACAAGTTTATTGCCGACAGCCGTTTCGTCCGACCATATGGTGGGACTTTTCAAGGCATATAACAGGTGATTGTAAGTTCATTATTTACATCAACGTTTCACTCAAGATTAGCAGTTTTAAATCGTGGTATACGTGAGATCTCACCACACCCCTTTGTTATGTATATATATATATATATATATATATATATATATATACTATATATATATATATATACACTATATATATATATATATAACAAAGGGGGTGTGGTGAGATACCAGGTGGACCATAATGCACCAGAGTACTCAATGCTTAGAGTAGTAGTGTGGGTAATAGGAAAAGAGTCAGGACCCCGATGGCTGAGCTCCGGCCGTTTCGAACTGTTCGGATCTAGCTGTCGAAACGGCCGGAGCTCAGCCGTCGGAGTCCTGCCATCGGTTTCAAGTTTCTACATTTATATATATATATATATATATTTCGTTTCTGAATTTGTTTAGCAAGATTCTTTATCTGAAAACGTGTGTTGAAACCGATATTGTTATATTTTCAGGGGGTCATGTTACCAATAAGAAACACACGCACCAGTTGCTTTCACTTCAATTTATTATAAAGATGGCGTAGGACAGAACAAAGGAGAGGCACAAAACAAAGAACAGAATCCCCAGTCACTGAAGAGGTCACCGAATGTGTGACGAAAGAACTTTGACAATATATGAACAATCGTCCGGTTGTGGAACCAACCAGGCGGAAATTTATAAATTTTTAAATTTATAATTTAATTTATAATAAATTGAAGTGAAAGCAACTGGTGCGTGTGTTTCTTATTGGCAACATGACCCTCCCAAAAATAACAATATATATATATATAATGTGTTAGCGCAAAAATATTTGTGGTTCTTCACCATCAATTTTAAAAGAATATACGTCAGTTAAACATTAGTTCTGTAATTGAAATAACTTTTAGAATAAATATATATATATTGCCAATAAGAAATAAAATCGATTCCGTAATTGTAGAATTCTAGAATCGTCGAAATAATGATTTTCTTGAAGACGTTGGGAGTTGAAGAATTTCTTTGACAGGAAATAATAGAGATATTTTGAAAAGTTTTGTCGGTTGGAAAGAGTTGCTGCAAGTCAGATGAGCGGGGAATATAGATTAGTGACCGTCCCAGTTTGTTCAGTTTATGTAGAATTATTTACAGATGTCATTGGACGAAGAAATAGTAGTGGAAGATTCCTAAGCTGGCGACTAGACACTGATCATAACCGTTTTCTTTTGATGCAATTTCATATTGGCAAAATATTTTCATGATTCACTTCCCTCTAGTCGCTGCATACAATCGATACGGTTGTCGCATAGAATCCATTTCTCATCACATGTTACAATGAGATCAATGAATTAATATTTGTTGCGCACGAGGCGCAGATCAGACGTCGTAACGACGATTATCTTCATTTTCGTTTCACTCTAAGTGGATCTGCTTCAATAATGGTGTATGGTTGGTCGCTTAACCCTTTAGCATTTACATTACTCTATATTTACTGTTGTATTTTCATGTTAAAGGCATTATCTCACATAATATCAAATCTATGAGATTTTGATATTATACATTTTGAGAACAACACCTTTCATCTATATGAGTGGCCAGTTTAAAAAGAAAGACGAGAGAGAATTCTAGCCGGATGCAGCCAGTTTAAATGCTAAAGGGTTAAAATAACCAGAAATTCATTCATGACATTTCTGCATGTTTAAACTTCTCGTATTTTACTTCAAAATTTATAGAACCTACATTTGATGAGATTCAACTATCTCAATGTTGATATAGTTAGCAATTTCCGCTTCTTTGTGTTTCATTTTCAGCCTGCTAGAATTTGCTCTTTTTACATCTTTTTTGACAGCCTAAAATAAACAGGGTGAAACAGGGAAAGCAAAACCGTTAGCAGAAATCAATAGATCGAAATCTGTGCTTCGAAAAGTTTTATTACATGAACACAATCCAATAAGATTGTATACCAAAATAAGCGTCAAACAATAAACACCGCAAATACACAGTCACCATTAATAACGAATCTAACATTGAATCGATGCACAGTATATGAATCCGTAATTTAGTTTGTGCCTTGTGTGTTTATTACACAAACACAAAATATATGTACATATATATGTGTGTGTGTAGTCAGGAATTAGCTGCTGTATCGGCAAGAATGCAGCAGTCGGACTCCGACTCTTTCCTCTTTCTAATATAGTCATATTCTACTAACCGGGGTATTGAGTACTCTGTTGAATAAGGGTCTTACTAGTTTAATACTGGTTTAATCCTGATATATATAATGTGTGAGTGTGTGTTAGGTTATATTGGAGTTAGACACGCCCTCCTGCATTGTAACGTTCGTAGAGTAAAATAATGTAAATCTTAACTGGTTATTCATTGTTATTTTATATATATATACTAGCAGAATGGCCCGGCGTTGCTCGGGATTCTAAACATAGATTGGGATGTTTATCCCTCCTTTCTGAAACAGTACAGAGAAGTACGGAATACTTCGGCCTGGGGACGGCGTCTACATTTTGTCCTTATAAAAAGAATTCGTCGTAGATTACCAGGGGTTTAACTTAATTAATTGCCTGTTTAATTCCCTATTAAAATAACAGATTAAAGAAAAACGTTACACACTATATATATATATATATATATATATATACACACACTATATATGTACATATATATACACACACACACACAGATAGCAAAGTCAATGTTTTAATAATGTCGTAATGCAGACAGCCATACATACAGACAGATATTATAAGGGCGCGACGTTATAGCTATGTATCTATCTAAAAAGACAGACTAAGAAAGAGAGAGATCGTTAACCGCCACTTAATGCGGTCCTTAGTGTAAGTATTACATATGTAAAGTTTGGAAAAAATCGGTTGGGTGGTTTTCGAGTTTTAGGGGGGACGGACAGACAGATAGACATTCTCTGTTTTAGATATATAGATATGTGTGTGTGTGTGTGTGTGTGTGTGTGTGTGTGTGTGTGTGTGAGAGAGAGAGAGAGAGAGAGAGAGAGAGAGAGAGAGAGAGAGAGAGAGAGAGAGCGCACGCAAAATGCAAACGGAAAAAACGAAGCAAACAACACAGTACAATAAAGAAATATATTAGTTTAACACTTCATATAGTA
>OZ024748.1:59120900-59128400 GCA_964016885.1 Eledone cirrhosa
GACCTAATCGCTATAGAATAGAATACGTCACGTATTACAATTAGATTCTCGATAAAAGCAAGGGAAGTAATCTACGCGTTTCATTCTTGTTAGAAATCGTCAGGACTACATATCCAGTGCTTTTATCGAGAATGACACAGCTAGAGACTTATAGAATACTTAGCTGTGTACAGGAACTGGTTTGAAAGAGCGGTTGCCGGTCCGGCAGAAATTAGAAATTGGAATAAATGCTCATATATATCGCTATTTCAGAGCATTTATTCCAATTTCTAATTTCTGCCGGACCGGCAACCGCTCTTTCAAACCAGTTCCTGTACACAGCTAAGTATTCTATAAGTCTCTAGCTGTGTCATTCTCGATAAAAGCACTGGATATGTAGTCCTGATGATTTCTAACAAGAATGAAACGCGTAGATTACTTCCCTTGCTTTTATCGAGAATCTAATTGTAATACGTGACGTATTCTATTCTATAGCGATTAGGTCTTCAAAATGTTTATTATAAACATACAGAATATTTTCGAATATTCTATGTCTATATTCACATATATATCGCTATTTCAGAGCATTTATTCCAATTTCTAATTTCTGCCGGACCGGCAACCGCTCTTTCAAACCAGTTCCTGTACACAGCTAAGTATTCTATAAGTCTCTAGCTGTGTCATTCTCGATAAAAGCACTGGATATGTAGTCCTGATGATTTCTAACAAGAATGAAACGCGTAGATTACTTCCCTTGCTTTTATCGAGAATCTAATTGTAATACGTGACGTATTCTATTCTATAGCGATTAGGTCTTCAAAATGTTTATTATAAACATACAGAATATTTTCGAATATTCTATGTCTATATTCACATATATATCGCTATTTCAGAGCATTTATTCCAATTTCTAATTTCTGCCGGACCGGCAACCGCTCTTTCAAACCAGTTCCTGTACACAGCTAAGTATTCTATAAGTCTCTAGCTGTGTCATTCTCGATAAAAGCACTGGATATGTAGTCCTGATGATTTCTAACAAGAATGAAACGCGTAGATTACTTCCCTTGCTTTTATCGAGAATCTAATTGTAATACGTGACGTATTCTATTCTATAGCGATTAGGTCTTCAAAATGTTTATTATAAACATACAGAATATTTTCGAATATTCTATGTCTATATTCATATATATATATATATATATATATATAGAGAGAGAGAGAGAGAGAGAGAGAGAGATAGAGAGAGATGATATTCTACAGGACTAGAACTGTTTCGTTCTTTAGAAATCATCAGATTCCTGATGATTTCTAAAGAATGAAACAGTTCTAGTCCTGTAGAATCTCATCTATATTAAAACTTTTATACTCTGCTATGTATTGAGTACCTTACTTACTGTTGTTATCTCCGATCCAACCCGGAATAACGTATATATATATATATATATATATATATATATAAGCTGTTTGCGGCTTTATTATATAGAAACTACGTAATACAACTGCAGCTTGATAAGATCTGTCTTCCCTATTTGGTGGCTGTTGTTGTCCGGCTACATATGTCGAGTTTGGTTAAAGAGGTGGTCCTCGTTTGAGTTGCCGAATTTGGGGAGTTATTACGGTTAGTTTGGCAGGAGTCTTGAGTACAGATTGTGGTTTGGTTTAATGTGTTTGCTGAGTGTTTACGGACTGATTGGAACGATAACATTTGGCCGACTGAATACGCACGTGTATGTTTCTTTCTCCCCAATTTTGTTTTTCTCATTTTACCCATTCCTCCTTCTCATCACTCTTTACTTTTTATTTATCTTCTATTTCTAACTATCTTCTGATGAAAGACTAGTGTCCGAAACGTTAAGACTCTCCTCTTGCTATTCCAAGCGTTAAACTATATTTCATCCATGTACCTTGCTGTTTGGTTTGTTATTTTTTGATATTACGTTTTTATACATACATATATATATATATGTATATGTGTGTGTGTTTATAAGTAGGGAAGAGCACTTTCGATAACATCATTTTTATTCCGGATTTTTCGTATTCCCAATTGAGTTCTTTATGCTTCAATTGAAAAAGTAGCTTTCCTAAATCCACGTTTTTTATTAACGTTTCGAAGACGCGTGGCTCCACCTTCAGGATCAGAATTGTCATATTTGTTGCTCATTTGTGATCGTCAAGGATTATAGAAGTGATTGGACATCATAGTCGCCTGATTTCAACCGTTGAAACATGATGGTTATTATAAGTCAGAGGTTCTCAAAGTGGGCACTACCACTCCCGGGGTCTGCTGTGACGGTCCACGAGTGGGGCTGTGGCCTAAGGGGGTTGTGGGGGCCGTAGAGATGATCTAATAGTATATTGAATATCAAATAATACATATTATATATATAGTAAAATTTAGAAAATATATAATATTTATACATAGTATATATTATATTATTTATTATAAAAGGGCGGTGAATGGGCAGTATCAGTAGAGGGTCGGACATGCTTTCTAGCATAGTTTCATCCCTTTAAGATCTGAGTTCAAATCCCGCTGAGGTTAACTTTGCCTTTCATCCTTACGGGGTCTATAAAATAAAGTACCAGTAATGTACTGGGTAATTGCTGGCCTTGTGCCAAAAGTAGAAACAATTATATTATTTATTATAAATAAATTAATGATTTTTATTTATTTATTTACAATTTACGTGTAGGCAGGTCTCTCTGGAAATAGGGTTGAGTGGCGCTGAGGTTATTATGTGGCCATGAGGGGGCTGTGGTTTGAAACACTTGAGAACCTCTCTTATAAGAAGTGGTTTCCCGTATGCTGTATAATATATATAAATTGAAATAGCGCGTAGCCAAAATTCAAAGCGAAAAATTCGAAACGTTCAATCCTGAAAACTATCAAAATCCGCTGCGTGTAACCCAATATGGCAAATCTCAGCAGATTGTGAACCGAGCGTTTTCCTTGTTCTGTACATATCTGGGGCATGTCCGGCTGGCAGAAATTATATGTCTGCATAATTTATCCGAAACCTATAAAACGTCTCCTTAAAATAGTCAAACCAAGTATTTCTTGAATATTGTGAAATTGTCGACATCATCGCATTGAAAGTCGTTCTTGTCGACGACTAGTTTATGCCTTATATTATGTTTCAATACGTTCTGAGTTCAAATCCGCCGAGGTTAACTTTGCCTTTCATCCTTACGGGGTCGATAAAATAAAGGACCAATAATGTACTGGGTAATTGCTGGCCTTGTGCCAAAAGTGGAAACAATTATTAGCTTTGCCTTTCATGCTTACGAGGTCGATAACATAAAGCACCTATAACACACTGGGATCGATTTAATCGGCTTTCCCCACCGCTTCAAATTGCTTGCCTTGTGCCTAAACCAGAAACCATTGTAATTATTATTATTGCGTATGAGTTGTTCTCATTTTGTTATCATTTGCTTAATCGAGATCAAAGATCAGTGATCAGTTTCCATGGCCAACAAACTTGGGTCCCTTTTCCGCCCGACTGAAAGAAAAGTGTTTTAGGCTATAAATCTGAGGTTATTTTCGTTTGCTGGCCTACGATTGAAATTATCAAAAGTGCAAGCTGTAAGAAAATGTGCCTACAAAATGGTGACTACACTTGCTTACCTTCCGGAAATCGCTGCACAGGCTTTTGCTAACACATAGCTCCTCTCATCAGCGTCCTCCCATCATGATACAAAAAAGCAAACATACAGTTAAAGTTTTACAAAAACAATATATATATATATATATATATATATATATATATATATGGGTGTATGTGAGTATGGAAGGTTTTATAGACCCATACACACAATTATATATGTGTGTGTGAGTGTGTGTGTGGATGGACGGATGTATATGCATATATATATATATATATACACATATACACACATGTATATACATAGATATATATATATATTATAAACAATATATATATGTATTAAAATTTTAATTCACACTTACTTGCATGCATATCTACATATATGCATGACACAGGCATTTATACATACATAAATCCATATGTATATATATATATATATATATATATATATATGTATACATATATATATAATATATGTGTGTGTATGTGTGCGCGCGCGAAACCTTAGATATATGTTTATGATGTTTATGCACCTTCGTGTCAAACATATTATTTAAAACGAAGACATATACGGTTAAATATGCACATACGCATACGCAGTCACATAAATACAGATTCGCACACACATGCACATACAGGTGCACCTACACAGACAACACACATTCATATTGCGCAATAAATATTGAAGGGCGAATTAATGTAGAAAGAGATAGAGAGAGAGTGTGTGTGGATGGGAAAGGTGAATAGATAGATAGGTAGGTAGGTAGAGAGATAGAGAGAGGGATGTATTGATATATATATAGATAGATAGATAGATATGTTTCTTTATTAGCCACAGGGGCACAAAAGAAGGGGACAAATACAAAAGGGGAAGTTTACATACAATAAAAACGTGTAAAATGCTATCACAAATGCAATTTAAAAATTGATCGATTTTCCCCAATAGGGGGAGACATTACATATAGGTAACACATACCCCCGAAAAAATGTGCAACCCTCATCTTCAGGAGTACGAAGAGCTTGTACCCCATTCCTTTCTTCCTCCTTTTCCTCAACCTACAGGCTGATATAGAGAGAAGGCCCATTCACTCAGGCCATTCTCGCTACTTTCACCCACCTTTCATAAAACTTGCTGGGGTACAGCACCTCTCTCTCCATCCTGGGGTACAGCACCTCTCTCTCCATCCTGATTCTTCTTCCAAAGTGGTATTTGAAAAAAAGAATCAGTTGTTGGCCGGAGAGAAAGGTGTCTGCCCTCAGCCCTTTCAACCTCGTCCACCATACAACCTCTTTCGCCATAGCTATCACACAAAGGAAAACCGCCTCTCCTTCGTTTTTGGATAGGTAGATAGACAGACAGATAGATGGATAGATAGATAGATGGATGGATAGATAGATAGATGGGTGGATAGACAGATAGATGGATAGATAGATAGATGGATGGATAGATAGATAGATGGGTGGATAGACAGATAGATAGATATATTTCTTTATTTGCCAGAAGGGCGCAAATAATTGTTCTACTTATCCCAGTGCATTACTGGTACTTTATCCCAGTGCATTACTGGTACTTTATTTTATCGACCCCGTAAGGCTGAAAAGCAAAGTTAACCTCGGCGGAATTTGAACTCAGAATGGCAAGAGCCGTAACTCTATGCGTCAAAGCATGGCGTCCGACCCTCTACCGATACTGCCAATTCACCACCCGAATAGGCAGATAGATAGATAGATAGATTTCTGTATTTGCCACAAGGGCGCACAAGAAAAGGGGACAATACAAAGACATATGCCGGGGATTTTACATACAGTCGTGTAAAAATATTGAAACAAACAATTATAACGATCGAAATCCCTAATAGTGGGGAGGCGCCACAAATGGGTTGTTTAATACCCCGTCGATAGAACAACCCTCAACTTCAGGAGCGTGTTGTGTAAGTGCTCCCTTCTTCCTTTTGCTCTTTTCTTTAACAGATAGATAGATAGATAAATTTCTTTATTAGTCACGAGGGCACAAATACAAATGGGGAGTTTACATACAGGTATATGAAAATAAAACTATTAATAAAACAACAAATAACAATTGAAATCCCCAATAGGGGGGAGGCGTTACACAGGGGTTGTACACACCCCGAAAAAAATGTACAACCCTCATCTCCAGGAGCACCAAGAGTGAGTACTCCCTTTCTCTCTTCCTCTTTTTCCGCAACCTACAGGCTTATATAGAGAGAAGGCCCAACCGCACGGGCCATCTTTTCCACATTCACCCACCTTTTATAAAATTTGCTGGGGTGCAGTACCTCTCTCTCCATCCTGATTCTTCGCCAAAATGATATTTGAAAAAACGAATCAATTGTTCGCCGGAGAGAAAGGTGTCTGACCTCAGCCCTTTTAACCTCGTCCATCATATAACCTTTTTCACCATAGCCATAACACATAGGAAAACCGCCTCTCCTTCGTTTTTGAAGGAGGGTGGCGGTTTGATCATGACAATGGACTCGGTGGTCAACTGGATTGGTCCCACCCGCGACAATAGTCGTTCTACATAGCCCCATAGGTCGGTAACGCCCGGGCAGTGTACAAATGCGTGCGTGACGGTTTCCTCGTCGCGCACGCATCTCGGACAGATTTTTTCGAAGGGTCCCTACCCGCGCGCCCGTGTCTATAGAGCTTGTCTCGAACGGATAGAGCTCTTCGGTAGCACTGCCAGGCCAGGGACTTTTGGAAGTTGTCCATCGGTCCCGGGAGGAAGGTCCTACCGAACAGACTGGCCAGTTCGTCCTCCTCTGCGCCTAGAGTTTCTCCGAGCGCGTCGTCGCACTTGCTGCGAACCAACCCTCTATAGAATGACGAAGTGGAGTCTCCACTGATCGCCGGGTCCGTTTGCCAGAGGACTGTGAGCGCCTGACCACATTCGATGTGCCAGTCGCCCATTTTCCTCGGTCTTTGCTAGATAAATAGATAGATAGATAGATGCATCGATAGACAGATAGACAGATAAAAAGATAGATAGATAGATGCATGGATAGATAGATAGATAGTTAGATATAGATAAATAGATAGAAGGATAGATAGATAAAAAGATAGATAGATAGATAGATAGATGGAATGCTGGATAGGTAGATAGATAGATGGACTGATATATATGTATATATACACATATATATATATATATATGTATATATACATGTACACATACATCTGTGTGGGGGTGTCTGTATGTGTGTGTGTGTGTTTGTGTGTTAATGTACGCATTGTGCATATAGCAAGCGTAAAAGAAATTCTATAAACAATTTCGAAAGAACGAAAATAATAATAAAAATAATAATAAAAAGAAAAAATAAGAAAGAAAAAAAAACATTACATAAGAGGCACTTGTCGGAAAGTATATGTAGATGTTAGAACACACATATACACATACACATGCATATATACTTGTACATAGACACATACACATACATATATACTTGTACATAGACACATACACATATACACATACACATGCATATATACTTGTACATAGACACATACATACACATACACATGCATATATACTTGTATATAGACACATACACATACATATATACTTGTACATAGACACATACACATATACACATACACATGCATATATACTTGTACATAGACACATACACATACATATATACTTGTACATAGACACATACACATATACACATACACATGCATATATACTTGTACATAGACACATACATACACATACACATGCATATATACTTGTATATAGACACATACACATACATATATACTTGTACATAGACACATACACATATACACATACACATGCATATATACTTGTATATAGACACATACACATACATATATACTTGTACATAGACACATACACATATACACATACACATGCATATATACTTGTACA
>OZ024748.1:59135900-59140900 GCA_964016885.1 Eledone cirrhosa
TACATTGTTTGGTGGAAAAAAGGTTGAATGGACCAAGTGGGCAGAGGACCGACATTTTCTTATTCGGTCAAGCTCCCGTCAGCTATCTCATATTTCGATTCGACTTGGAAGGGTAGGAAACGGGTGAAGTTATAACCTCCAGTTGTGTCTGGCAGGTGGGTGAAAGAAACGAGAATGTCTCAGGGGAATTTTGTACATCTTTATGCTGGAGTGCATAGCTAAGAGAGAGAGAGAGTGCGAGCACTATCTCTTGTTAGTCTGGGTAATACTGTGATTGTGGGCCTCGTTGTGTAGTTCTTGATGGCTGCCCTTACTCCTATTAGTAAGTATAATTTTATTACTTTTCTACCCATTTGTTTTCCAATCCTGTTTTTCTCCATACTTGATTCTGTTAAGGTCCTGGGTTCAATCCTACTGCGAGGCATCTTGAGAAGGGATCTTTTAACCATAGCTTCGAATCAGCTGATTCCTTGTAGGTGCGAATAAGTAGACGGAAATTGTGTGAAAGCGTGTCTGATTGACTGCTCCTGTAATTCAAAGAGCCAGACGTGTTACACACTGTATCATACAGAAGCTCCCTGAGTGTTATATTATGGGTACACGCAGCTATGGAATACTCGGTCACTTGCACATTAATTTCATTAAATTTTAAGGAAACCTCCACAGTTTTTTTTTTTAATTATGTGTGTAATGTAATCTGCCCCATTCGTACACCTGTAGCGATTATTAAGAGATGTTTATTTGCACAGAATCCCAAGAACGAGTTAAGGGTCTTTACGTTCGCGGGTCAAATTAAGCCGTGGTTGTGTTTTCCGTTTATCATTCTGGAATCGATAAAATAAAGGACCCGACCGGAGCGATTTCATTGACCGTCCTTTTCCCAAAAACGTTTGATTTTCTACCTAAGCTGGAAACAGTTGTTGGTCGATTTACAAAATCGTTAGAGCGCCAGAAAAAATGCTTGTGTTCAAATTCAACCACGGCCACTTTACCTTTTACCCTTCTAGGGTCGATAAAATAAAGTAACAGTCAAGTACTGGGGTCGTTCTAATCGACACTCGTTTCCCATTAAGAGTAAATTAGAAATCATTAAAAGTGCGATTGATTGATTGTGTCGGTGGAGCGTCGGACAAAACTATTTACAACTTTTTCCGTTCTGATTTGAAATTCGGCCAAGATCGATAAAATAAAGTAACAGTAAAGTACTGAGATCGATATAATCGACCCCTCCACCTTGAGCCTGTGTTAGAAATGATTGTTAATATTATATATATATTCATTAGTTAATTAAGACACTAATTAAATAGACAATTGATTATTAAGGGCACTACATAGCAGATCGATACAGAATCAATACAGAATCGATTCATGTAATGCCTCATGATACTTAGATATCGTGATTTGTTATGTTCAGATTTCAAATTTCCCGCCAGTATTAACTTCGTGTTTTGTTTTTGTCGGCAATAGCAGCAGTCAAATGATATAATAACAGTTAAATACTAAGTTCGATTTTAATCTACGACACCCAGGGTCAAACTCATCCTATAATTTGTCCAGTTGTGCCTTTATCAGACAAAATATATGTTACTGGGTTTCGCCGGGGTGGGGGTTGCTTTGTTTTTCTTTTCATTAATAAAAATCTTTATATATCCTAATTAGAATTCGCTAGAAGTCGTTGCCTGGCAGTTTTGTAAGACAAGGAGGCGTTGTTGTTCATGGTTGACTTAAATGAATGCCCGTGTGAGAGTTCCTCGCCTTCCTTACCTCTATTAAACGCTTGAGTCAAACAAAGGAAATCTTTATAAATATCCTTACTGAGTTCAAATCCCGCTAGTGTAAAATTTGCCTTTCGTCCTTTCCCGAGGGGTGGGAGTTAAAATAAAGTAGCAGTCTTGTAGTGGATTCGATTTAATCGTCTAACCCCCACCCCTACCCCCACTAAATATTTCTGACCTTTAGACTTTGGTAGAAACAACTGTTGTTGTTGTTTTTGTTCGGAACAGGTGCATGAAACACAGCTCTAGGAAATTTTGAATTTTAACATTTTTTACATACTGAAAAGTGATTTTTCTCCTTCTCTCTCTCTCTTTTTCTCTCACTCGCTTCTTTCTTTTTTTTTTCTCTCGCTCGCTCGTTCTTTTTCTCTCTCACTTTTTCTCTCGCTCGCTCCTTCTCTCTCTCTCTCTATTTTCTCTCGGTCGCTCCTTTTCTCTCCCTCTTTTTCTTTCGCTCTCGTTCTTTCTCTCTTTCGTTCTCGTTCTTTCTCTCTTTCGTTCTTTTTCTCTCTCTCTTCGTTCTTTGTCTCTTTCTTTTTCTCTCACTCACTCATTCTCTCTTTCTTTCTCTCTCTCTCTCTCTCTCTCTCTCTCTCTTTCTTTCTCTCTCTCTCTCTCTCTCTCTTTCTCTCACTTGCTCCCCAATTTATATACAACAACAACAACAACAACAAACAGATGAAAAAAATATAAACAGAAAAATAATTATTTCAGAAATGCACATTCACAAACGCGTCTCCGAACAATTTAAATACCATGTCACACCCCTTCTCAAACACAGATGCTCGCATTTTAGACACACAGGTGGGCATTCCTAAAATGTTAACCACAAAGGTAACAACAACGGCAGTGTATGTTTGGCTTGGCTAGTTGCTATACATGAGAGAGAAAGATCGAATTAAAGGATTTTTTCCCCAGCATAGTTGGGAAAGCGGGTAACGGACAACTGTGAGGGTAGAGGAGCTAGTAACAATACCAATAGGTCCCATAAACTTTGGTTTCCAGATTACCACTGGTCGTGGACATTTTCACTACGGCCCTAGTTCCAGGAGCCAGGGACCAAATAAATCAGGCATAGGTAACATTTTTCGAGTAGTGGGCCGCATAGAATGTGGTTAATCATAAGACAGGTCATATAGAATGTGGTTAATCATAAGACAGGTCGTATAGGATGTGGTTAATCATAAGACGGGTCATATAGAATGTGGTTAATCATAAGACAGGTCGTATAGGATGTGGTTAATCATAAGACGGGTCATATAGGATGTGGTTAATCATAAGACGGGTCATATAGGATGTGGTTAATCATAAGGCGGGTCATATAGGATGTGGTTAATCATAAGACGGGGCGTATATGATGTGGTTAATCATAAGACAGGTCGTATAGGATGTGGTTAATCATAAGACGGGTCATATAGGATGTGGTTAATCATAAGACGGGTCGTATAGGATGTGGTTAATCATAAGACGGGTCATATAGGATGTGGTTAATCATAAGACGGGTCGTATAGGATGTGGTTAATCATAAGACAGGTCGTATAGGATGTGACTAATCATAAGACGGGTCGTATAGGATGTGACTAATCATAAGACGGGTCGTATAGGATGTGACTAATCATAAGACGGGTCGTATAGGATGTGGTTAATCATAAGACGGGTCGTATAGGATGTGGTTAATCATAAGACGGGTCGTATAGGATGTGGTTAATCATAAGACAGGTCGTATAGGATGTGACTAATCATAAGACGGGTCGTATAGGATGTGACTAATCATAAGACGGGTCGTATAGGATGTGGCTAATCATAAGACGGGTCGTATAGGATGTGGTTAATCATAAGACGGGTCGTATAGGATGTGGTTAATCATAAGACGGGTCGTATAGGATGTGGTTAATCATAAGACGGGTCGTATAGGATGTGGTTAATCATAAGACGGGTCGTATAGGATGTGGTTAATCATAAGACGGGTCGTATAGGATGTGGCTAATCATAAAACGGGTCGTATAGGATGTGGCTAATCATAAGACGGATATTATAGGATGTGGTTAATCATAAGACAGATCTTATAGGATGTGGTTAATCATAAGACAGGTCGTATAGGATGTGGTTAATCATAAGACGGGTCGTATAGGATGTGGCTAATCATAAGACGGGTCGTATAGGATGTGGTTAATCATAAGACGGGTCGTATAGGATGTGGTTAATCATAAGACGGGTCGTATAGGATGTGGTTAATCATAAGACGGGTCGTATAGGATGAGGCGCATCATAAAGTGGGTCACACACCCCAAAACGGAGCCCTGTCAAATTGAAGGGGTTAAGACAAAATAAAAAAAACGTATTGAATTGGCTGCAAAAGCAGCTGGATTAAGTGAATGGTAAAATACTAGGGACAATATAGAGGAGGAATGTCATTAAAGAGGTGGTCATGGCTGGAACAACTTAAACATATATGATGGTGGTTGTGGTGGTGAGGGGGCTTGCGATGATGAGGGTGGTGGGAATGATGATGAGGATGATCGTGGGGATTAGTATACTGATGATGATGATGAAGGTGGTGGTAAAGATGATAAAGATGGCGATGGTGGTGGTGAGGAAGATGATGATGATGATGATGATGATACTGATGATGATGATAATGATGGTGGGTCGGTCCTACGTCGGTATCACTGATGAGCATTGAGTTGTTCGATCAACCGAAACGTCTGACACATGAATTAACTACAAATAGATGGTTGAGTATTCCGCAAGTTAGGTGAAACACTGACATAAATAATTCTCAAACAGAATCACGTGACATCGTGAGACAACAACAACAACAACAACAACAGCGATTCTTTGCTTAAACTTTAATCTGTTATTTTAATAAATAAATAAATATATATATATATATAAATGGAAAAAATGCGTACATATATATATGTGTGCATATATGTATGTATATACATACTACTGTACGTCTGTATACATATGTGTATGTACGTATACATACTTATATATATATACTTATATATATATATATACACACACAGAGGCTCAGGCAAATATACATGCACACACAGAGACACACATTCACACCCACACGCAGACATACACACACACACACACACACACATAGGCTCAGGCAAATATACATGCACCAGCGGACATTGACACAAATAATACGAGACCTCTCTCTCTCTTTTTTCTCATTCTCTTTATATGTATGCATAAATGAAAACATGT
>OZ024748.1:59153400-59160900 GCA_964016885.1 Eledone cirrhosa
AACATATATATACACATATATATAAACATATATATATACATACATATATATATACATATATATACATACACATATATATATATATATATACATATATATATACTCATATATATACATATATACATATATATATATATACTCATATATATACATATATACATATATATATATATACTCATATATATACATATATACATATATATGTATATACTCATATATACACATATATATACACACACACACACACTTATATATATATATACATATATAGGCGTGTGTGTGTCGCTGTCTGTGTGTTTGTCTCTTTGTATGTATCAGTGTGTGAGTGTGTCAGTGTGAGTATCTGTGTCAGTGTGTGTGTGTGTGTGTGTGTGCGTGTGTGTGTGTGTCTGTATATAAGTGTGTATATGTATGTATATACTCAATAATGGTTGACCTGCTATGTAAATATTAGAGCTCGGTATATGCATCTTCTGTATTTATATAACATACACTGATGATAGAATACAAGTGAACTGAATCAGCAGTGAGGCCTTAACACCTGCTGTCTTTAGAGTGCAGGAGCAGCGCGGGAAAACGATGACAAAGGCGTTGAAAGGGGCATCAAAGGCTCTTATGTTTACAATGACAAGTGGCCTGTTGCATGAAGCGTGCAACAGGCCAAGAAACACTAAAGTAATCGGATGCTTTACTAAGTAAAGGGTTAGGAGGTGTAGAAGCTGCTAGACGTTAACAACACTCTACATTTCTCTCTATTTTTCTTCTCTTCTCTTCTCTTCTCTTCTCTTCTCTTCTCTTCTCTTCTCTTCTCTTCTCTTCTCTTCTCTTCTCTTCTCTTCTCTTCTCTGCGTGTTTCTTCCGCTATCACTTCCTTCGGTGTTGTTTAGATTAGAACATAGTGTTGTTCATAGAGATAAATATTTGGCGTGTGTGTATATATATATATATATATAGATGAGATTCTACAGGACTAGAACTGTTTCATTCTTTAGATGATTTCTAAAGAATGAAACAGTTCTAGTCTTGTAGAATCTCATCTATATTAAAACTTTTATACTCTGCTATGTATTGAGTACCTTACTTACTGTGGTTACCTCCGACTCAACCCGGAATAACGTATATATATATATATATATATATATATATATATATATATATATATATATATATATACATACACACACACCAAATATATATAAGAGTGAGAAATGAAATATCATTTTTCCATTTATCGTTTCCGGTACGCCCGGCCGACTAACTCACTCGATATGCAAATTAGGCTGCTAAGCCGTTAATATGCATAAGGAAGGTATATACTTTCAAAGGTTAAATCGACTGACAGGAAGGTATACGGTGCTGATGACAGCTAATAAGCTAGAAACTAGTTCATCGTTCCTTTGTCAGTGTTGAACAAAAGGGCAACGATGGTTGCCGAACAGTGTACGGCTTAATTCGGGCTGTTTGTTTACAAACCAACCGAACATTATAATAAATATTCGGTAAACCCATACATACATATATATATGTGTGCATGTATGTATATACATACTACTGTACGTCTGTATACATATATGTATGTACGTATACATACTTATATATATATATGATGACGATGGCTGCCTCTCGTTATCGAGTATGGCCATTGCACGATATACCATTATTAATTAATTCTATCGTGCAATTCCTGTGCGTGAAGATTTTTTTTAAAGTGAGGAAAGACTGTGCACTGAGCCAATCCCAGTCTCTGAGCGACAGTAGCTATAACTCGAAAAGAAGAAAAGATCAACATCATCGGTAACTACTGAGAGTACAAACTGTCGCATGGTCGTCGGCGACTAAACCGGCAACCCCACCAAGTTTACTTGGTGAGGAGGGTGATTTTGAATACCCTTCAGGACAAAAAACAAAACTGACAAAGGGCAAAGAACTCATAAGAGTCAACGACCATGCCAAAGTGTATAAATATGTATATACACATGTACATATGTTTATGTATATGTGTATATACATGGGTGCATAGAAATAGTCTGGCTGGACACCCGATCGTGCGGTTAAACCACTGGGAATGATGGACCCCTAGCATTTGTCAGGGTAATCTTCTAGGAGAAGGCAACTCAGGAAACCGGGTTAACTCCGATATAAAACCTGCGGCTCAGTAGTTAACGATGATGTTGATCTTTTCTTCTTTTCGGGTTATAGCTATTTTTCATAGCTACACAGATGTCAAAACGATAATTGTTTCTACGTTAGGCACAAGGCCAGCAAATACCCAGTGCATTACTGGTACTTTATTTTATCGACCCCGTAAGGATGAAAGGCAAAGTTAACCTCGGCGGGATTTGAACTCAGAATGGCAAGGGCCGTAACTCTATACGTCAAAGCATGGCGTCGGACCCTCTACCGATACTGCCAATCCAAGATGTCAAAACGATAATGATGATGATGTGTATATATTTTTAGAGATAGATAGATAAATACACATATACACACACATATATACATACCTACACATATTTTTATATATAAATACATGTATTTATATACATTCACACAAACACACATACACACACACGCACACACACACGTATGTGTGTTTATATATGTCTGAGAGGGGGGTTGTACCAATTTAGTTTTTTGCGTTTATTTCTGTTATTTTTCTTATTTTTTATTTGCTTTTGAAAGATTCAAACATGTTTGTTCTCTCTCTTTCTCTCTCACTCTCTTTCTCTCTCTCTTTCTCTCTCTCTTTCTCTCTCTCCTTCTCTCTCACTTCCCTCCCATGACAACCATGATATATATATAAATGTATGTTTTGCCTGCTTGATTGTCCATAGGGAGAGACCACTGTTAAAACATGCATCCATCCATTAAAGGGAGAAGGAGAATAGGAAAATATAAAGAGCCAGAAATTATACATACATACAAACAATTGTTTCTACTATTGGCACAAGGCCAGAAATTCACCAGTACATTACTGGTACTTTATTTTATAGATCCCGTAAGGATGAAAGGCAAAGTTAACCTCGACGGGATTTGAACTCAGAATGGCAAGGGCCGTAACTCTATGCGTCAAAGCATGGCGTCCGACCCTCTACCGATACTGACAAGTATGTGTTTATATATATATATATATATATATATATATATATATATATATATATTTATGTGTGTGTGTGTGTGTGTGTGTGTGTGTATAAGTTTAACCCGGGTTCAATCTGGGGTAACCACAGTAGGTAAGGTACTCAATACAAATCAGAGTATAAATATTTAATATAGATATGTCTTCTACAGGACAAGAACTGTTTCATTCGGGAGAAATCATCAGGAAGTCGACTGTCCAAGTATATATATATATATATATATATATATATATATATTAAAATAACAGATTAAAGTTTAAGCTTTATATATATTTATCCTTATCAGAAATTGTTGGAGGTGAGGAGATGTCCTCAAACCAAAGACCTGGTTCAAATACTTGTATGGTAGTGTTAGCCATTTTCATAGCAAACTGTCCGAAACCAGCCTTGGTTCTACGATACCAAACTTCGTTTTGATGTGTTTATATCTATCTAAAAAATATTCTATTATAATTATATGTAAGAACCTTTTTGTTAAGTTATGTTCCAAATACCAATTTAATAATTGTTTCTACTTTTGGCACAAGGCCATCAATTATCCCAGTGCATTACTGGTACTTTGTCTTTCACCCTTACGGGGTGGATAAAATAAAGTTAACCTCGGCGGGATTTGAACTCAGAAAGTAAACTCTATGCTGTAAAGCATGGCGTCCTACTCTCTACCGAAACTGCCAACTAATAATGGGGAAATGATTTGTATCCGTAAATCCCTTCAAATTCTTGATTATTCTCAAGATGATTTGAAAATTATTGGTAGTGTCTATCATAAAAGTATAGGAAAGAAAAAGTGCTTTCATCCTTACGGGGTCGATAAAATAAAGTATCAGTAATGTACTGGCCTTGTGCCAAAAGTAGAAACAATTATAATTTTGTCTAACAACCTTTGTTGAGTTATGTTCCAAACACCAGCTTGATTATTTTCGAAATGAATTGAAAATTATAGGTGGGGTCTTTCATTCGAAGTATGAGAAAGAAAGGGATAAACTTTTTATATTTTTCTGAAATCATACCATTATAGTTTTATGTTCCAAACACCAGCTTAATAATCAGAAAGAATATTACTAAATATGTCCAAATTCTTAATTATGTTGAAAATGATTTGAAAATTATCGGGGAGAGTGTCTTTGGTGAGAAATATTGCAACGAAAGGGTTAAACCATGTGACAAGTTAAGGATACCACCCAAGGAATAATGATTGTAATCTGGGAATAATATGACATAAAAAACATCAACAAATAAATGGGGTGGTTACGGCCGGAACGCTTTTTATCATAAGTGTGTTTGATCAAAGTCCAATTGAAGGCATACCACTAACTACAATAACAACAACAGCAACAATAACAATAGCAACAACAATAACAATAGCGAAGATAACAGCAACAACAACAACAATAGCAACAATAACAGCAACAACAACAATAGCAGCTACAACAACACCAACAAGTATTTGACCCCTAAAATGTCTCTAAAATTAATCAAAAGTCAGTTACCACTCTTCATTTGTCATTATTATCAATGAACCTCCTTATATGTTGTTGTTGTTGTTGTTGTAGTTATGGTTGTTGTTGTTACTGTTGGTGTTACTGCTGTTGTTGTTGTTGTTACTGTTGTTGTTACTGTTGTTGTTGTTGTTGTTGTAGTTATGGTTGTTGTTGTTACTGTTGGTGTTACTGCTGTTGGTGTTACTGTTGTTGTTACTGTTGTTGTTGTTACTGCTGTTGTTGTTACTGTTGTTGTTGTTACTGCTGTTGTTGTTACTGTTCTTGTTACTGCTGATGTCGTTACTGTTGTTGTTGTTACTGTTGTTGTTGTTACTGTTCTTGTTGTTACTGTTCTTGTTACTGTTGTTGTTGTTACTGTTGTTGTTACTGTTGTTGTGTTCTATATTTACCTCTGTATACATTTGACTGATTGTTTTGTTGTACTTTTACTTGTATTTGTTGTGTGTTTGTTAAGTGGGAGTGCTAGCTGGGGGAAGCAGGGGTGGGGCAGCAAGATAACCAATCAGTGACTTATGTCAGCAACAAATCAAATCAACAAGTGGAATACTCCACCCTTCACTCCACCCACAATTCAACCCACAATTCCACCCACAATTCCACCCACTCCACATCCACTCCACCCACAATTCCACCCACTCCACATCCACTCCACCCACCACACCACTCCACTCCCATTCCACTCTTCATTCCATTCCCACTTCACCCTTCACTCCACTACCACTCCACTCAAATCTTCACTCCACCCCTACTCACACAAGGCATCTCCCTTCAGCTAATACTTTTACTACTACTACAACTACTACTACTACTACTACTACTACTACAGCTACTACCACCACTACTACTACTACATCAGCTACTATGGCTACTACTACAACAGCTACTAGTATTTCTACTACCTCCCACAACTTATTACTACTACAACTACTATCACCACTTCCACCATTCCATTTACATCTACCACCATCACCATCATCATCAACAACAATAACATCATCATCATCATCACAGCAACCATCATTATCACCACCATCACTACCATCACCATCATCACTACCATCACCATCATCACCACCATCACCACCATCACCACCATCACCATCACTTCCATCACCACCATCACCACCATCACCATCACTTCCATCACCACCATCACCACCACCATCACTACCATCCCCATCATCACCACCACAACCATCACCACCATCACCACCATCACCATCACTATCATCATCACCACCACCACCATCACTACCAGCACCACAACCATGCATGTGTCTGTATGTATGTGTTCATGTATTTATGTATGAGGGATATCATACTGTGTGTATGCATGTATGTGGTGTGTGTGTGTGGCTAGGTATGTGTGTGTGGCTATGAGTGTGTGCGTGTGACTATATATGTGTATGTGTGTGTGGCTATGAGTGTGTGTGTGTGTATGTGTGTGTGTGGCTATGTATGTGTGTGTGGCTATGTCTGTGTGTGTGGCTATATGTGAGTGTGTATGATGATGTGTGTGCATGTGTGCGTAAGAGTGGCTATGCGTGTATATGTGTGTGTGTATGTGTGTGTGGTTATGGGTGTATGTGTGGATATATGTGTATGTGTGTGTGTGTAAGTGTGCCTATGTGTGTGACTATGTTGTATATATTTCTAATAAACCATTCCAATAGTTTTACCCTTCTTTTCTCTTACATTGCACTTAACACCACCTCCCACCACCACCTCCACCGCCATCCCTACTCCACCACCGCCATCACTACACCACCACCGCCATCCCTACTCCACTATTACCCCCAACACAACTGCCCCATCATCACCACCACCATCACCACAACCACCCACACCACCACCAGCACCACTTCCATCACCACCACCTACACCACCACCACCACTTCTATCACCACCCACTATCAGCGACCGACCACCTAAACCACCACCACCACCACTTATATCACCACCCACTATTACCGCCACAACCAATGGTAGCAACCTCTAAAACACCACCACCACCACCACCATAGCAAGCACCACCTACACCAGCACCACCACTATCAACGACCAACCACCACCACCACCACCATAGCAAGCACCACCTACACCAGCACCACCACTATCAACGACCAACCACCACCACCACCACCATAGCAAGCACCACCTACACCAGCACCACCACTATCAACGACCAACCACCACCACCACCACCACCACCATAGCAAGCACCACCTACACCAGCACCACCACTATCAACGACCAACCACCACCACCACCACCACCACCATAGGAAGCACCACCTACACCAGCACCACCACTATCAACGACCAACCACCACCACCACCACCACCACCATAGGAAGCACCACCTACACCAGCACCACCACTATCAACGACCAACCACCACCACCACCACCACCACCATAGCAAGCACCACCTACACCAGCACCACCACTATCAACGACCAACCACCACCACCACCACCACCACCATAGGAAGCACCACCTACACCAGCACCACCACTATCAACGACCAACCACCACCACCACCACCACCACCATAGGAAGCACCACCTACACCACCACCACCAATGACATCACCACAACAAAATGGCAACACCCAATCCCATATTCACGCGTTCTTAATATCTATGTATCTATATTTAGTGTGTGTTATATATATATATATATATATATATGTATATATATATATATATGTATATATGTGTGTGTGTTATATATATATATAACCTGTTTTGTTGATTTATGTATCTTTCTGTATTTTTTTATTTGCTTTATCGTTGATTTAACCCCACGTAGCACCCACCTGCTGACTGTATCAGGCATTCCACTATCGACATCTATC
>OZ024748.1:59165900-59170900 GCA_964016885.1 Eledone cirrhosa
ATGTATATATATATGTATATATATATGTATGTATATATATATATATATATATATATATATATATTTACATATTTACACAAAGGGCGGAAGAACTCATAAGAGTCAACGGCCATCCGAAAGTGTGTAAATATATATATGCACATGTACATATGTATGTATATGTATATGTGTATATACATGGGTGCATGTGTATGTATATACGCGGGGACATAAAAATAGTCGAGAGCAACTCGAGAAACTGGGATAACTCCGATATAAAACCTGCGGCTCAGTAGTTACCGGTGATGTTGATCTTTTCTTATTTTCTGGTTATAGCTACTGTCGCTCAGAGAGTGGGATTGGCTCAGTGCACAGTCTTTCCTAACTTTAAAATATATCTTCACGCACAGGAATTGCACGATAGAATTAATTAATAATTATTAATAATGTTATATCGTGCAATGGCCATACTCGATAACGAGGGGGCAGCCATCATATATATATATATGCCGGGAGAAGGAAGAAGAGAGAGAGAGTGGGTGTGAGAAAGAAAGTGACACATATTGGAAAGTGCAAAAGTACAACACAACTGTGTGAATTCCGTAAAATATGCCAGTGTTTCTTTCTGTGTTGTGATTGGGTGTTGAATAAACCTATATTGTCCCAACCGCAACGCCCTTCTTATTAGACACACACACATACACATAGGCATATACAGGCACACACACACATACATTCCTACACATATACACACACACTCCTACACATACACACATGCAAATAAGCTCTTACACATAAACATATACACTCCCACACATACACGTACAAATAGGTATATACACAGATATTCACATACACTCAAATATACGCATATAGACATATATATATATATATATATAACAGATATGTAGATATACACGTACACACATATACACTTATCCACACACATACACATATATACACACTTATACTCATATACACGGACCAATAAATATAAAGGGGCTATGTTATGAAAATACTTTTTTTTTTACAGCCGTCCCCATAACTCCTTCCCCATGTCCTTACATCTGTTTATCCTTATCTCAACCCTGACTACCTTGTACGACAAAACATCACCACCTCCACTAATATCAACATCCAATGCCGAGGCAACCTCTATCAAGTCACTAGTTATGTTCAAAATAGCAGCAAAACTCTCTCAAATCACACGCCACTATCTTGGAAAGAAAGAAAGGATGATGGATGGATGTGGATTTTAAGTCTTAAATATAAAAAAAGACGGCAATTGGGGACCAACCCAGGTTTCGTTGCTCGCCAGTACGAAGAGGACAAATGGTCGAAGTATCGTTCGCTCTCTGATAGGTTTGTGGTCAAACCTGTAGCAGTAGGAACCTCCAGAGTTCTTCCTCCCTCCCACCTCGGGCCACCTCCATACTCACAACTATCCGGGTAGGGATGGCCACTCCGTGGGAGCGATTTCTCTCGTTAGTCGCAATGATTGTTCATTGCAATGTGTCTTAATCGCCATCGTCCGAGACATCGTTTTCTCCAATCTGTTCGCTGGAACCACGGGAGGGCCTGCACATTTGATGCCCCCATGCACTATAATTTGCAATCATTTCTAAGGCAAAGTTATTTGAGAATAAATAGATAATGTTGTCTTAGGGTTGGTCAATTCTGGAACGCCATTATTAATAGGTCTTTTCGATCAAGTCTGACTTGGGGTTAACAACACCAACAACTAACATTATCAACAACCTTTATCAACGAGATTAGGGTGGTGCATTGACAAAATCAGTTGAGCGTTGAACAAAATGACTTGCCATATTTAGTTACGACTTTCTACGTTCTGATTTCAAATCCTGCCGAGGTCAACTTTGCATTTTATCCTTTCCCTTCCAGTGTCAATAAAACAAAGTACCTGTTAAATACTTGGATTGAAGTAACTGACATTACTCTTCCGCCAAAATACTTGCCTTGATTCAATGTTAGAAATAAGTATTACCGTGGTTACAGGGGCAGCTTCAGAATGTTTACTTACCCTGTTAAACACAACAACCAAATAACCCTCTAATTATTCTCTACTATCTTAAATATAAATATATTGGATAATGAAATCCAATGTTCTCCTTCTTGTACTCGTAATTCCTTGTGGAGTCGTAAAGGTGCAGTAATGACATAGGGCGCTTCACGGTCAGTTTTTAGCGCTGGCAGAACCCATCTTCTCTCGACGTCTCCCAGAGAAAGAGATAGAGTGATAGAGAGAACAATTAATAGAACAAGATATCCTAAATGTTTAGATTTTAAGTTTTCGAATTTCCCTTGTACTATCAAGGAAATGTTCTCTGATGCTATAATGAAGGGAACTATATACCTGAAGTTGGTGAAAACATTGTGATCAACAGCTGGTGATATGAAGAGGAGAGCTCAGCATTCCGCAGTCAAAGCTGTATGGCGAATAATGTATATATATATATATATATATATATATATATATATATATATATATATGTGTGTGTGCATAAAAGCCCAAACCTGTTGGGTTTTACATATCTCTATACCCACTCTGCATCTCCCCATTCATTGAGTGCTCACATTATTAGTGATCTCCGAGGTTTCGATATCGCATACTCACTTAATCGCTCTCTCTTTATCTCTCTCTCTCTCTCTCTCTCTCTCTCTCTCTCTCTCTATCTCTATCTATCTATCTATCTATCTATCTATCTATCTATCTATCTATCTATCTCTCTCCCTCTCTCTCTCTCTCTTTATATGTATATATATAATATATAATGTATGTATATTTTGGGTCGGTGTGTGGTAGTATTTTTTAAATTTATATATATCTATATATGCACATGATGGCTGCCCCCTCGTTATCGAGTATGGCCATTTCACGATATACCATTATTAATAATTATTAATTAATTCTATCGTGCAATGCCTGTGCGTGAAGATATTTTTTAAAGTTAGGAAAGACTGTGCACTGAGCCAGTCCCACTCTCTGAGCGACAGTAGCTATAACCCGAAAAGAAGAAAAGATCAACATCATCGGTAACTACTGAGCCGCAGGTTTTATATCGGAGTTAACCTAGTTTCCTGAGTTGCCTTCTCATAGAAGAATGCCCTGAGAAAAGCTAGGGGGTCCTTCACTCCCAGTAGTTTAACCACGTGATCGGGTATCCAGCCCGACTATTTCTCTGTCCCCGCGCATATACATACACATGCACCCATGTATATATACACATATACATACATATGTACATGTGTATATACATATTTACAGACGTTCGGATGGCCGTTGACTCTTATGAGTTCTTCCGTCCTTTGTCAGGTTTTGTTTTTTTGTCCTGCAGGGTGTCCAAAATCACCCTCCTCACCTAGTAAACTTGGTGGGGTTGCCGGTTTAGTCGCCGACGACCCCAGAATGCACACACATACATACATATAAATAAATATATAAGTGCGAGAGGAATAGAAAGAGATCAGACAGGCCGATTGATCGATCAATATAGAAAGATAGATAGATAGATAGATGGAGAGTTATATATATATATACACACTTCATATGTATACCCTGTATATATATATATACCCTGTATATATATACCCTGTATATATATATATATATACAGGGTGTCCGCAAAAGGTGTATAAACACTTTGATTAGCATAATTTTGAAGTGTGTGTACATTTTGTGGGGACACTCTGTATATAGATAGATAGACATATAGATACAGACAGACAGACATATAGATATATTTCTTTATTAGCCACAAGGGCGCACAAGAAAAGGGGACAAAACAAGGACACATGCTGGGGATTTTACATACAATCGTGTAAAAATATGACAATCGAAATCCCCAATAGGGGGGAGGCGCCACAAATGGGTTATACACAAGTGCTCCTTTCTTCCTTTTGCTCTCTTCCTCAACCTGCAGGTTTATATACAGAGAAGGCCCAATCACTCGGGCCATTTTTGTCACATTCACCCACCTTTCAGTAAATTTACTGGGGTGTAGTGCCTCTCTCTCCACTCTCACCTTCCTTCTAAAGTGGCATCTAAAGAACAGACTAGATAGATAGACAGACAGAGAGAGAGACATATAGACAGACATGTTGATAGATCGACAGACAGAGAGACCCTGTAGGTGTCACCCAAGGTTCAAGGCGTGGACAGATCTCGCTACACATATATATAGACAAATAGATAGATATCTTTCTTTATTTGCCACAGGGGCGTACAAAAATGGGATATTACAAGACGTGATGGCGGGGGTTTTACATAAAAATCATATAACTTTAATATTAATAAATAACAATAAACTATATATAATAAAATAACAATTGAAATCCCTAATAGGAGGGAACGTTACTGCAGGGTTGTTTTACACCCCGTAAATAGAACAACCCTCAACACCAGGAACACGCTTTGTAGGTGTTCCTGTCTTCCTTCTGTTTATCTTCCTCAACCTACAGGTTTATATACAGAGAAGGCCCAATCACTCGGGCCATTTTCGTCACATTCACCCACCTTTCAACGAATTTACTGGGGTGTAGTGCCTCTCTCTCCACTCTCACCTTCCTTCTGAAGTGGTACTTAAAGAATGGGATGAGTTGTTGATAGATATGTTTCTTTTATTTGCCACCAGGGCATCAAAAGTGGGACAAGTACAATGGGGGGAGTTTACAAAACAAGGCGTCCTCAATAAGGAGGAGGCAATAACAATATATAAAAATAAAATAAAATATAACAAAAAATAAAATTTATAACAAAGTCCTCAATAGAGAGGAGGCGCCTTGGGGGGTCGCACACACCCCCGAAAAAAATGTGCAAACCTTCTCCTCAAGAGCACAGAGAAGGGGTGCTCCCTTGGTCTTTCATCTTCCTCACCTATAGTCTGATGTACAGTGAAGGCCCATTCACACGGGCCATTCTCGCCACTTTCACCCATCTTTCATAGAAACGGCTGGGGTGCAGCACCTCTCTCTCCATCCTGATCCTTCTTCCGAAATGATAT
>OZ024748.1:59178400-59188400 GCA_964016885.1 Eledone cirrhosa
TCCACCACCACTACCACCATGACAGTCACTTGTACTATTACAATTTTTCATCGTCATCGTTGTCATCATCATCATCATTACCAAATATATTTTTATCAGTCAGTTCACCATTGAGAGTACCTTTAACGGTAGTAGTAGTAGTAGTAGTAGTAGTAGTAGTAGTAGTAGTAGTAGTAGTAGTAGTAAACACGAATTATGTTATTTCATTTTATTTATTTTTCTCTTTTTTCTCATCTATCCCCCACAGGCGAACTCTTGCTTGTTTTAACTGAACGTGTATGTAAAGATGTCTTGCACTCAGCAAGTATGGCGACCGTTCATTCTAGTTCATTCTTCTGCCTGTTTACGAAACTACATTCGTCAGTTGAGCGGTACCATTGTAAGAACTGCTACCACCTACAACATACCCAAGACAGATCTGGAATGTCCAGACCAAACTGTAACAGAGAAAACAATTCATGATATACCAGGACCTTTCAAATTACCCCTCATCGGATCAGCCTGGCTGTATTTTCACGTCAGTGAGTATACTCGCTTTTTCATCTACTCTTATATTGGTTTAACTGTTTTACTGCCTAACTGTTTTACTATTTTACTGTTTTACTGTTTAACTGTTTTACAGGTTTACGTTTAACTGTTTTACTGTTTTACAAGTTTAACCGTTTTACTGGTTCATTAGTTTAGTGTTTAATTGGTTTACTTGTTTAATATTTTACTGTTTAACTGTTTACTTTTTAACTGTTTTACTTTTTAACCGCGTTACTGGTTTATTGTTTTACTAGTTTAACTGTTTACTGTTTAACTGGTTAACTGTTTAAATGTTTTACTGTTTAACTGGTTTATAAGTTTGACTGGTATATTGGTTTACTAGTTTAACTGTTTTACTGTTAATTGGTTTACTGTTTAACCTTTTTACTGATTTAACTGTTTTACTGATTTAACTGTTTTATTGACTTAACTGTTTTACTGGTTTAAATATTTTTACTATTTTACTAGTTCCTGCAGAGATTTTTATATTTTTTATTATTGTATCCTGTTACTTGTTTTAATCATTAGTCTGCGGTCATGCTGGTGCACAGCCTTCAAATTTTAGTCAATCGTAATAACCCTAATACATATTTTTTAAAGTCTAGCATGTATTTTATCGATCTTAAATTGCCTGTTCACTCAGGACCGGCGTCGGGTTATTTAGCGCCGTAGGCTAAACCTACAATGTTTGCTCCTTTCTTCCAAATAAAATACTTTCAACATAAGTTTGACAAGCTGACAAACCTAGTTTTTGACACTTCGTCCTCTGAAAATTAGCAAGTAGGCATTTTCTACTACACAGTCCAAACACACCCACGCCAAATCACACTACAATGTTCTCCAACGCTTTAGATATGTCCATAACAATGTTAAGCGACAAAGATGTTCATTGATTTATTTAACTGCAGAAAATTATTATATTTTGAATTTAAATATGCAAATTTAATTTGATTATAACTTGTAATTCTTTATGATGGTTCAGTAATGTGTACCCTTATGAGATTTGCACCCTTTTGATGCCTGCTCTTCTTTGATGACTGCATCTCTTTGATGTATGCACCTCTTTTATGTTTGCACTCTAAGTAGCTGCATCGTTGACCTAATGATAGCGTCGGTCTTAACTCCACTCATATTCCCATAATTTACTTATCTTATATGTTATGATATTCAAATATTTGCTACGTCTGCTATTATACGCTTGTTCTATTGATCGCATTCGTCAGAAGATAGCAAACTAAAATTCCAGAGTAATGATTCGTGTAGTTTTCAGCTACGACAGATATACTGAATAACCCTCCTTAGTTTTAGTATTGTAGAGTTCATTCATACATATGCGTTTATAATTATACATGTGCGAGTGTATGTATGGATTGGTGTGATATATATATATATATATATATATATATATAAATATACATATATATATATATAAATATACATATATATATATATACATATATATATATAAATATACATATATATATATATATATAAATATACATATATATATATATATATATATATAAATATACATATATATATATATATATACACACACATATATATATATATATATATATATATATATATATATATATATATATATATATAAATATACATATATATATATATATATATATATATATATATATATATAAATATACATATATATATATATATAAATATACATATATATATATATATATATATATATATATATAAATATACATATATATAAATAAATATATATATATATAAATAAATAAATATATATATATATATATATATATATATATATATATATATATATATATAAATATATAAATAAATATATATATATATATATATATATATATATATAAATATATAAATAAATATATATATATATATATATATATATATATATATATATATATAAATAAATATATATATATATATATATATATATATATATATATATATATATATATATATATAAATATATAAATATATATATATAAATAAATAAATATATATATATAAATAAATAAATATATATATATAAATAAATAAATATATATATATATATATATAAATAAATATATATATATATATATATATATAAATAAATATATATATATATATATAAATAAATATATATATATATTATTACTATTATTATTGAATGAAATGATAGGAGGTCGAACTGGTGAATTTCATTTAAAGTTTTATATTGCTGCAAACACTATATATATTTCAATGGCCAGGTTACGTAGGATTCCGGCGACTTCATCAGGTCTATATTCCTTAGTTACGCAATAAAGGAATAATAGTAAACTCAATCGGGTGCTTTTTCCTACTATTACATCATGACCTACTATTTTTCTATTTGTCCTACTATTACAGAATGACCAAGTTCTATCCAGTGGTGAATCACCAAACTTCAATGAATATATATATATATATATATATATATATATATATATATATAATGTTTATTGTCTTCTTTTTTTTCAGAATCCCCGACACAAATACCGAAGTTGAATGATTATCTTCATAAAACGTTCGGCGATATTGTGGCTGAAAAATTACCGGGAAATAAAAATATCGTCCATTTATACCGACCCGAAGATTTTGAGGTTGTTTACCGCAACGAAGGGCCCTACCCAATTCGAGGAGTTTTCCCATTGCTCTGTAAATACAACAATAAATACAACAACGGGCTCTACGGACTCTCATCATCGTACGTTCTAGTGTTTTCTTTTTAATATATCCTTATTATGTTGTTGTTGTTACAGCTCACACCTATGCAGGTTTAGCTGGCCTCCTCCAAGGTATATCTCATTGGAGGGGTCTTGGGTGATTTAATGATAGGGATCCCAGTCCTATCATCTCAATTCTACAACTGAGTAAACTGGAGCAACGGGAAATAAAGTGTCTTCCTCAAGGAAACAAAACATCACCCGGTCTGAGAATTGAACTCACGACCTTTCGATTGCAAACCCAATGCTCTAACCACTAAGCCATGCGCAACGGATTGGCAGTATCGGTAGCGCGTCAGACAAAATATTTTGCAGCGTATTGTTAAAGCCCTTTACATTCTAAGTTGAAATTGTGCCGAATTTAGCTTTGCCTTTCATCCTTACCGGGTCGTTAAAATAAAGACTTAACGTACTGAGTAGAATTTGAACGACTTCCCCTTGCCTTCAAATTGCTGGCCTTGTGCCAAACGTAGAAACAATTGTGACATGCCATGTAAATGTTTAAGGGCTAAGGTGTTTGGCTCATCATCGTAAAGTCACGAGTCGATTTCTGGGAGCGCGTTTTGTCATTGGGTCACACACTTTACTTCACGTTGCTCAAATCCACTGATGTAACGAAAATGAATTGTATCTATAATTCAAAAGACCAGATTTTTTTGGTCACACACCCTGTCTTGCTCTGAATCTCCCTGACAATTGCAATAATGGTGCACGTGTCTGTGGTATGGTCAGCCAATTGCATGTTAATCTTAGTAGAGGGTGGTTCCGTTATTCAAACAACTGAAACACTCATTGTTGGAATTGGTAGAGATCCAACATGTCATGTATCATATCTATACTAGAGCCACAACTACATTCTTCCGAACGATAGAGTTAAAATTAGCTATCTTAGAAACAAAATACGTAATGGGCGTATTGTGTAATATAACTATATTTCTCATTGCTAACCTGGGTTTGGAACATAACATAACAAATTCACTTAGATAAAATTATGATAGAAGAATTTTAGATATTAAAACAAAGTTTTGTATCATAGAAACTAAAGCTGGGAATTGGCAAAGTCGTTACAACGTCGGATAGAATGTTTTGTGGTATTCATTTCGGTTCTCGGCTCTCTGAGTTCAAATCCCGTCGAGGTCAACTTTGCCTTTCATCCATTCAATGTTGATAAAAATGTACCAGTCAAGTACTGGAGTCGATTCGTCTTCTATATCGCTTTCTCACTTCCATTCTCTCACTCTCTATCCTTCTGTGGAAGATAACTGCTTTGTTCAGACCTGGAGAGGAGATGGGCTCTGCCAAGTTTTAAAATGCCTTAGAAACGCCTTATGCCACTACGGTGCTCCTACGATTCTAGAAGTTACGGAACTAAACCATACCATAATAGAAGCAGGGGCGGTTTTATTCAATTTGGTATACAATGGGGCTAAATTTCAGGATATCTGTAGGGGTGAGCCTCTCTTCATGACAAGCCCCCAGACACTTGGTTGCTTTTCGGCTGGGCTAACTTCTTATTTTTTTCTTTTATTACTAGTTTCCACTCCTTCTCCAGTCATCATCTCCACTACTTCGATGGAGCAACAAGTTCTGCCATACATCGGACAGGGCCTCCTACAATAATTTGGGCGGGGGGGGGGGGGGGGGGGCACATAGAAGTTCCTTCATATTTCTTCTCGCTCATTCCATGATATTCCTCGAGTGACTAAGGTACTATTTTTTATTATGTAGGAAGTCCACTCCTTTCTTTGACACATCTGCAAACAAACTCATTTTGTCCCATAAAATTAGCAAGTTGTCGTCGTTGTACTTTTATCTCCCACACATAGCTCTGTGAAACCTGACAGTTTGTAAATAAAAATAAATGTTATGATTACTTACCTTGACACAAAACCATAAATTGTAGGGGAGGTCTGTAAGTCGGTTGAATAGATAACAGCTTTTCAAATATGACATTAACATATTTCTACGAACATACAATTCATTTGCAACCTGAAATAAATGTTTCATACTTCCCGAAGTAACAAAAGCTCCTGTTCTGTTTACGTAGCTTACTTAGCGGATAAAAGTACAAATCGCCTTACTAAATAACACAACGAGGAAGTTTCTACGTGGGCGCTTGAACTGTTAAAAAAGAAACTAGCTCAAATTACGCCCTGCCTTCTTACAAATAGTAAGAACACATTAGAGAACGTAATCTCAAATTGTCTTGCGTAAAGTAATCCGAAAGGACGGGATGGCCAGGGCTAAACAACAACAGCAACAACAACAGAATCAACACTCTGATATATGATCTGATGTGGGAACATGTATGTGGTCAATTGACTTACTAGAAATAGCAGCTAAACATCTTTTAAGTCACACCTTAACTGTTGTAAAATCGAAGTATTTATTGAGTAATGTAATCTAGAACAGGCATGTCAAACATGCGGCTCTTTACATGCACACCTGCGGCCCACAGGAAGATTTTTTTACAGCGCGAGTGTAATATAAAATAAAATATATTATTTGTAATGTGCGCAATTAGTTGTCAGACAACACATATAAGACTCACGTGGCCCACGGGGGACCCTCAGTTTGACATGCCTGGGCTAGAAAAAAAAAAGGTGATGAATTGTTAGAGTTGTTAGAACATCGGATAGAATGATTTGTGTAATTTTTTCTAGTTCTTTACGCTCTGAGTTCGAATCTTGTCGATGTTAACTTTGCCTTTCATCCTTACAGGGTCGATAAAATAAAGTACCAGTAACGCACTGGGGTCGATTTAATTTGCTGGCCCTGTACCAAACATAGAAACAAATATTATTGTAGTTAATTTCCTACCGAAATTTTATGAAATTTCTTTCGTTCTTTTTCTCCCTTTTTCATTCTTTTTCTCCCTTTTTCTTTCTTTTTCTCCTTTTTTCTTTGTCCCTCTCTTATCCCTCTCTCAGTTTTTGTTTCTCCCGCCCTCTCTCTCAGACCCCATGAACATTTCTCTCTAGTTCTCACATACAAACACCCTCTACATATATATATATATATATATATATATTTTATAGGAACGATCGACTTTCGTCTAATCGGACCGAGGGAATAATGTTTCCGTTGGTCTTTCCAATTGCTAATACTATCTATCGGTCGCAACTCCAGGTAGAAGGAGCAACGTGAAATAAAGTGTCTTGCTCAAGGACATAACGCATCACCTGGTCCAGGAATCGAACTCACAACCTTACGATTGCGAAACCAATTCCCTAACCACTCAGCCACACGCCTTCACTACATGGCTGAATACAATAAATGTAATCTGAGTTTTTCGAATATTTATAATAACATTCGATTCGTTTGCAATTATGCAAACATGCCTCAATTTTATAGCCATGTCAGTAGAATGAAACCTTCATTCTACTGACATGGCTATACAATTGAGGCTTGTTTGCATAATTGCAAACGAATCGAATGTTATTATAGATATTCGAAAAATTCAGATTACATTGATTATATATATATATATATATTTATATATATATATATATATATATAAATATATATATATATATATATATATATATATATATATATATATATATATATATATATATATACAGGGTGTCCCTAAAACATGTATACACACTTTGATTAGAAAGCTGTTGAAATGTGTATACATTTTTGGAGACACCCTGTATATATATAAATAAATATATGTGTGTGTGTGTATATCTATCTCTCTCTCCCCTCTCTCCGTCTCTCTCTCCGTATCTCTCTCTCCCTCTCTCTCATCTCTCTCTCTCTCTCTCTCTCTCTCTCTCCTTCTCTCTCATATATATATATATATCTGTCTAGGGCTTGGTAAAATTCCCGAGATGCATGGACGAGTTCTCTCCAGCGGTCTCTGTCCCTCATTATCGCTGCCATGTCCTGCGTCTCCAACAGACCAGTGTCTGTCCTTAGGGCATCAACATATCTTAACCTCAGTCTTCCTCTTCCAGTGTGTCCATGCAGGGGCTCCCACTTTTTTTTTTTTACTTTGTACGTTATTCTTTTGTTGTTTTTTTATATCGAAACTTAAAATTTGAATAGAATCTTTAATTTTATTACATTTGTCTATTATCTCTCAATTTTGGTTTGAAGGGAAGGAAAATACTGGAAGCATACGCGAAGTGCTGTTCAGAAAAAACTCTTCCGATTAGAATATACAAATAGCTTATTCCAAGAACACCAAACGTTGGCAGACGAATTACTACAGCTAATTGATTCCAGAAAAGACGACGAAGATGTTGTCACAGATCTAAACAAAATTCTAGAACGATACACATTAGAAGGTAATGGATATTTTCACTTTAGCTTCTATTTCTCTCTATTCTTCCTTTACAGTCGTTTTTTTTTTCTTTAAATCCTTTATTTACCATAATTCTAATGAAAGATACTTCTGGTGATTTTCAAATCATTTTGAATCGTAGGGGGTAACTAAGGTGACATTGAACCTTTAACCCTGTCGGACCCCGTCCCTATCCGGGTCTGAACACAGCTGATTACATTCAGAATAATATATATATATTACACACTCTACTACCCAAAGTATCGAGTACTCTGGTGCGTTATGGTCCACCTGGTTCCTTACCACACTTCCTTCGTTATATATATATATATATATATATATATATATATATATATATATATATATATATATATATATATATATATATATATATATATACAGGGTGTCCAAAAGAAACCATTCTAATAAATATTGCCTGTACATGTAATCAAAGAATGTATACATTTTGGAGGAACAACCTGTTTGTGTATATGTGTATATATAAATTATATATATACAATATATAACAATATATATATATTGTTATATATTACATATATATAATTTATATATACACATATACAGAAACATATATATATATATATATATATATATATATATATATATATATATTGTTATATTTGGGGAGGGTCATATTGTTATAATATTGCCAGAAATAATAACAGAAAACACTCACTATTTGGTTTGGGTTGGTTTTCGCTTCTGTATCTTGTATATCTCCACAGTTAATTTATCTGGCAATCAATGTCTATCATTGATTGACCAACGGTTAAAAATACAGATATAAATATATATATATAGTCTGTCAAAGTTCTTTCGTCACACATCTGTGACATCATCAGTGGTACTATTATGTGTCCTCCCGTTGTATTGTAATGCCTACGCTATATATATATATATATATATATAAAGTAAACGGGAATGAAGTATCAATTTAGCATCATATACATATTTTAGTCATACGTAACACGTGTTTCACAATCGATCAGCCCAAGGTACGTTCGGTCACAATAAGGCCCGACTTTGGAATCGATATCTCTAGAGTCGGTATAATCAACATTTCCCTTGGTAACTATATTAGAATTTACCATTATATTTTTATTATTATCATTGTCGTTTTAGGTATAGCAACGACGTGCTTTAAAGAAAGGTTAGACAAAGACTGGACTGATATGGCCGATAATCAGATGGGTATCCAATATCTTCAGGTTTTAAAAAAGTCCAATCTTCAAATTATGAAGAGTCTGTTGTCCTTCCCGCTCTATATGTACTTCGAAACACCTTTATTTAAAGAGTTTTCAAATCTAACGCAGCAACTTGACAGGTAAGAAAGATATCTCGTTATTTTCTTGCAAAAGATGTGTTATTGGGTTTTTATTAGCACACGCACACGCACACACACACGCACACACACACACACACACACACACACACACACACACACACACACACACACACACACACACACATATATATTATGAAGGCACACGGCTTAGTGGTTAGAGCGTCGGGCTTACAATAGTGAGGTTGTGAGTTCGATTCTCGGACAAGGTGTTGTTGTCTTGTGCTCTTGAACAAGGCATTTTATTTCACGTCGCTCCAGTTCAATCAGCTGTAGAAATGTGTTGTGAGGTTACAGGTGCCAAGCTGTATCGGCCTTTACCTTTCCCTTGGACAACATTAGTGGCGGGGAGAGGGAAGACTGGTATCCATGGGCGACTGATGGTCTTCCACTAACAACCTTGCCCGGGGTTGTGCCTTGGAGGGGAACTATCTAGGTGCAAATCACATGATCATTCTTGACCTAAGGCGGTCTTTAACCTTACCTAATATATATATATATATATATATATATATATATATATATATATATATATATATATATAACCTCTCTGTCTGATGAACGATCTAGATTTGGTAATGGAGTAATTATATATTGTGTTATTCACTTTCTAATTAAATAGCTCTGTTCTATACATAGAGCACTCGATTTTCCTTTGCTTTTTCTTCGGAAATACTTAACATATATATATTTATTTATTTATTTTACCTCTCTCCTCTACGCAACCCACAAAAACAACAGAAGAAATAATAAGAAATAAGATAGATTGAGGGGACGGGCGGGTTGGAATTAGAAAAAATGTCTTTAGATAAAAATAACAGGTCCATTCATGTTGACATCTCTTGCAAAACTATTGATATATATATATATATATATATAATATTCCCTTTTTTCTCTTTTTTCTAAATAAAAGATTCATTGAACAAAAGATGTTAATCGAAGTTGAAAGATTCGTCCAACGACAATATCCACACCACGAAAGCCAGTGTCCGCACCACGAAAGTCAGTATCCGCACCACGAAAGCCAGTGTCCACACCACGAAAGCCAGTATCCACACCACGAAAGCCAGTGTC
>OZ024748.1:59193400-59198400 GCA_964016885.1 Eledone cirrhosa
AATATAGTTAAAGCGTCGAACGATATGTCTTGCGGCATATAGCTGCGGTTGTTTATGTTCCGAGTTCAAATCCCGCTGAGGTTAACTTTGCCTTTCATCCTTACGGGAGTCAATAAAACGAAGTAACGGTACACACTGTATGTGCGTATGTATGTTACAGCTCGCATGTTACAGCTCGCATGTTACAGCTATGCATGTTTAGCTGGCCTCCTCCAAGGTATATCTCGTTGGAGGTGTCTTGGGTGATTTTTAATGATAAGAGACCCCAGTCCCTATCATCTCATTTCTACAGCTGAGTAAACTGGAGCAACGTGAAATATAGTATCTTGCTCAAGGAAACAACACATCACCCGGTCCGAGAATTGAACTCACAACCTTTCGATTGCAAGCCCAATGCTTTAACCACTAAGCCATGCGCCTTCACACTGAGGTACACACTGAGGTCGATGTAATTGACTTTTTGCTTCCCTTCTAATTCCGGGCCTTGTGCCTTGTACCAAAAGTAGAAATAATTACTAACTACATTGTCCAATATATTTATCTCATTTAAGATGATATTGTGTGATTTGAGAGGTCTGGAAATTATTTCTGAAAAGATCGAAAAATATCTTCCTCTTAATATCCCTCTCTCATATATATATATATATATATATATATATAGTAATAATAATAATTGTTTCTACTTTAGGCACAAGGCCAGCAATTACACAGTACATTACTGGCACTTTATTTTATCGACCCCGTAAGGATGAAAAACAAAGTTAACCTCGGCAGGATTTGAACTCAGACTGTAAAAGGACGTAACTATGCTAGAAAGCATGGCGTCCGACTCTCTACCGATACTGCCAATTCCCCGCCCTTATATAGTAATAATAATAATAATAAATGTGAAGACTAAAATCCAAAATCCAAAGAGGGCTCGATAAGGATAAATATATATCAAATATATAAGAACCGTAGAGCAAATATTTATTAAAATAACAGATTAAAGTTTAAACAAAGAATCGGTGCTTTCACCCTTAACGGGATCATCTGAAACTATGTTAGTTTCAGATGATCCCGTTAAGGCTGAAAGCACCGATTCTTTGCTTAAACTTTAATCTGTCATTTTAATAAATATATATATATATATATATAGGAACAAGTATGACCCCGGCGGCAGAGCTCAAGCCGTTTCAACGGCTATTTCTGGACTAAATGCCGTCGGGGTCATACTTGTTCCTATTACCCACTCTACTACCCTAAGTATTGAGTACTTTGGTGCGTTATGGTCCATCTGGTTCCTTACCACAATTCCTTCGATATATATATATATATATATATATATATATATATATATATATATATTAGGATTGGTGCTCTGAAATAGCGATGTACACATGAATGTATGTATAGTATATTTTACAATATACCGTATGTTTAATTAAAAACATTTTGAAGACCTTGCGCTATCATTTTAAAGTAGTGACTATGTCACTTACTTCATTTTTCGGCAAAGAAGGGATTATTACTGGAATTCTATAAGAATCCAGCCTCTATAATTTTCGGCAAAGGCAGGGAGTACGTTGCTCTGAGGAACACCAACAGTGTGAAACAATCTGTCAGCTTCTCTCCCTTCTTTGCCGAAAAATGAAGTAAGTGACATAGTCACTACTTTAAAATGATAGCGCAAGGTCTTCAAAATGTTTTTAATTAAGCATACGGTATATTGCCAAATATACTATACATACATTCATATATATATAATTGGTGTGGGAGGCTTAAAGCGTCCGTAAGCGGTATGCCGTTTGAGCACTCGATGCTCTTACAGAGCAGAGTTTAATATCACATAAGAAACGGAGAATCAGTGGTGCGACGAATAAGATTTATTAGACATATTACAATCGTTTCTCTGGCGACCAGCTCGAGGCACGATCGATGCAATGATGAAACCTGACTCTGAAATCTCAAGATCCTCAGATATGTCTCGATTCTAGTTTGGAAACTCTGTTTCGTAGAATCGAGACATATCTGAGGATCTTACGATTTCAGAGTCAGGTTTGATCATTGCATCGATCGTGCCTCGAGCTGGTCGCCAGAGAAACGATTGTAATATGTCTAATAATTCTTATTCGTCGCACCACTGATTCTCCGTTTCTCATGTGATATATATATATATATATATATATATATATATATATATATATATATATATATATGGTGTTATACTTTCTGTTATTAATGTCTTTGTATTTTTCTTTGTTTTCCAGTTAAGAAGTTTATTATCATTTATCTTGTACGCATTAACGCAACACCCTGAAGCCCAAGAAAGATTACGTGAAGAAATCCGAAGAGTCATATTAAATGAAGATGCTAACGAAATCACACAAAATACCTTTGCAAAGATGCCCTATTTAAAAGCATTTGTGAAAGAAACATTAAGGTTTGCATTTCAAATAATATGCAGTTAACGTTTCAACATACACACATATCAATCACTCTCTCTCTCTCTCTCTATATATATATATATATATATATATATATATATATATATATATATATATATATATATATATATATATATATATATAGTATTAAGGATACTATTTATGGTTATGTATGTAATAAAACCTTTAATGGTAATATATTATTTATACAAACCTTAAATAGTGAAAGATAGTCATTAATTACTATCCTATTACCAGTAAGATAAATAGCTCAATGTAATAACATCAGTTGTTTTACAGAGCAGTTATGTAGAGATTACAATAATCAAAGTTCAGTTTAAGTCATTTATTTGCTTACAATTGTTTCCTCCAAACCGAGGTTTGGATTCTTCGGAGCAACTATTTACTGATCTATAACATACTTGACCTCCTTTTCAACCCAAGAGACATATAAGACATATGCGCATATTGATCAACAGTGGGGTGACATTCATCAAATGATATAGCATGGCAATTTACATATAAAGGTTACAGGATAAAAATAAAAATAAAAATAAAAATAAAAACAAAAATGATAATAAAGATAAACATGAAGCGTTGGCAGTCTATGAAGATAAAGCAAGAGGAAAGTTTAGAGTAGTCAGTGTATGAAACAATCTCACGTGTAGCATGCACGTATAAATAAGACACGCGTGCATGCTACACGTGAGATTGTTTCATACACTGACTACTCTAAACTTTCCTCTTGCTTTATCTTCATAGACTGCCAACGCTTCATGTTTATCTTTATTTTCATTTTTGTTTTTATTTTTATTTTTATTTTTATTTTTATTTTTATTTTTATTTTTATTTTTATTTTTATTTTTATTTTTATTTTTATTTTTATTTTTATTTTTATTTTTATTTTTATTTTTATTTTTATTTTTATTTTTATCCTGTAACCTTTATATGTAAATTGCCATGCTATATCATTTGATGAATGTCACCCCACTGTTGATCAATATGCGCATATGTCTTATATGTCTCTTGGGTTGAAAAGGAGGTCAAGTATGTTATAGATCAGTAAATAGTTGCTCCGAAGAATCCAAACCTCGGTTTGGAGGAAACAATTGTAAGCAAATAAATGACTTAAACTGAACTTTGATTATTGTAATCTCTCTCTCTCTCTCTCTCTATATATATATATATATATATATATATATATATATATATATATATATATATATATATATATATATAAACACGAGAAGAAAGAATACTGCGTGGTTGCACATGGGTTACATATGATAAAAATAGTCCTTTGTCAGTGATTTTCCAACCTTCATAGGTATTTCATCGCTTTAAAAATCATATACCTCCGGTTGGTGCGAGCAATAGCTAAATAAAGCTATTGGGACAAGTAAATCGCGTAAAGCGAGCGAGGCAGTAAACAACAAGGAAGGATAGCAACGCAAAGATAGGAAAATATATATATATATATATAATGTATTTTCTATATAATGTATTTATATATTATGTATCTATATAAAACAACAAAGAAAGTGGGGTAAGATACCAGATCGACCATAACGCACCAGAGTACTCGATACTTGGGTTAGTAGAGTGGGTAATATGAAAAGATTCAGGACACCGACGGCTGAGCTCCGGCCGTTTCGACAGCTAAATCTGAACTATTCGGATCTAGCAGTCGAAACGGCCGGAGCTCAGCCGTGGGAGTCCTGAATCTTTTCATATTATCTATCTATATATCTATATTTCTATTTATCACCTGCCTGTTGGGTTCTCTTATTCTCACTTTCTTTCTCTATCTATCTTTAGATAACAACCTATAGGGGATATGTCTGTAGTAATGCCCTCTCTATTGATTATAGCCCTTCCACTAAATACCAGCTCTATACTACGGTCTAGTTGATGGTCTATACCGCTATATTGCATACCCAAGATATAGTAAAGTCAATTCTATTGACTTTATCAGCTCCATTTCATTATTTCCAATATAGGATTGACAGAAGTCCTGTCCCTTCTGAGTTCAAATTCTACTGAAGTGAACTAACTTTGCCTTTTATCCTTCCCAGGGTCAAGAAAATAAAGTACCAGTAACGCACTGGTGTCGACTTAATCAACTTTACTCTCCCAAAAAATTGTTGGCCTTGTACCTAAATCAAAAACCATTATTTTTGGCGGATTGGCAGTATCGGTAGAGGGTCGGACGCCATGCTTTGACGCATGGAGTTACGGCCCTTGCCATTCTGAGTTCAAATCCCGCCGAGGTTAACTTTGCCTTTCATCCTCTACCGGGTCGATAAAATAAAGTACCAGTAATACACTGGGTAATTGCTGGTATTGTGCCAAAAGTAGAAACAATTATTTTTGGCGTTAATTTCTCACCGAAATTTGATGAAATCGTTTCTGTTCTCTCTCTTTCCCCCTGTCTCTCTCTCTCTCTCTCTCTCTCTCTCTCTCTCTCTCTCTCTCTCTCTCTCTCTCTCTCTCTCAAGCTATGTTCACTGTACCGAAAATATATATTTTCCTTTTCTTTTCAGATACTACCCAGTTATTCCAGGTAATTTCAGA
>OZ024748.1:59215900-59235900 GCA_964016885.1 Eledone cirrhosa
ACTGGAAGAAACTAAATATTTACACCGACCAGAGAAGATATATAGTTTAGTGGTTAGGCTGTTCGGCTCATGATCACGAAGTCGTGAGTTCGATTGATGTTGTTGTTCGACTATAGTTGGTTCCCTCGACAACTCTTCCCGATGTAAGATCAATGGAGTCGCCTACTCATGTAATTTGGTCAAGTAACTGAGTATTTCATAGACACGTGTACCCTTAACGTAGCTTTTAAAGAGATTCGGGATTCGCGGTGGCAAACCCCTCGTCTGGGATGCCACTTGCACCGACACTTTCTGCAGCCGCAACCTGGTGCAGTCTGCGACTGACCCAGGTTCTGCTGCACGACTGGCTGGGGGGGCCAAACTCCTCAAATACCGGTCGCTCTCCGACAGGTTTGCGGTCGTACCCCTGGCAGTGGAGACTTCTGGTGTCCTCGGCCCCAGGGCTACCTCCTTACTCACCACGATAGGTGCTGAGCTGGCCAGCCGCAGGTGTGAACCCCGCGATTTGGAGTGGCTTTTGCAGCGCGTCTCCCTTGCCGTCCTCCGGGGAAACGCCTTCTCCATTCTGTCCGCCGGGGCTGAGGGTGGGCCCCATCGCGTACCAATACATTAGTTAAATACCATTCTTTCAACTGATACAATTAGCTCCATCATTGGTGAAGATGAGTTTACTGGTGTGTTTTTATAAACCTTCAAGGACTTTCTTAAAGAAAAAAAAAAATGTTACAATACGTCAATTCTTTCGTTAATTTTTTCTATTCTGATTCTGTTTGTCAATTTCAAAAATTGTATTCTTAATATCTTAATCAATAAAATCTGCGCCTACTACTTACACAGTAAACTTAAGCATTAGATTTCTCTCACTTATAAATCGTTTACCTCATCGTAGGTGCGTCCCATGAATATTATAAGAATAGCGCAAGAAAATTTTATTAATTGAATAATTGTACAAGTAAGAAAAACAACAAACAATTTGACTCTATGAATAAACGAAAATGTGTGTATGTACCTTACTAAGAATATATATATATATACATACACACACACACACACGTAGATATATATATATATATATTTTATTTTGTATATATATATATGTATATATATATATGTTTATATATGTATATATATATATGTTTTTATATATATGTATATATATATACATATATATATATATGTTTTTATATATATGTATATATATATATGTTTTTTTATATATATATATATATATATATATATATATATATATATATATATATATATATTTATATATATATATATATATACCTCTTTTACTTCCGCATCTAAGTGTACGTGTGTGTAGGTGTGTTTATGCGCGCGCCTTCATATTCATATTCTTATGATGTATCTATTCTGTCTGTAGATTACAGACATACAGATACATTTGCCCTAAATTTTATATTTACGCACACTTTTTCACTATACGTATACATATGTGCATACACATATATGCACATCTGTGAGCGTATATACATACATATACACACACCTAACTATATTTCTTGAAAGATTATTATATATTTCATATTCTAATTCATTTGTCTATATCTTTTTTTTGATTTTCTTGACGAGACTTTCCAAGTATTTACCCATGTTTTATATTGCCTCGTCTGACGAACGAATGAAGACGCTTCTTTCGTATTCACCTCATTCGGGAAACCTCTGGTAATGAGGTAATTATATTGTATTGATTTTTATACATTAAATTTTGCTCTGATACTTACATAGAGCACTCTTCACTTCTATGACCTTTTCTGTTTTCAACGGAAATTTCAATACTTATATATATATATATATATATTTAATTTGTTGGAATTCAACAAACTTTTATAACACTATCCAGAGAACCTCCAACCGTCAAGGTTGTTCTTCTGCTGGTATGTCAACATTTATAAAACAAATTTTGTATTTTATCTGATGAAAGCGCACCAAAATTTGCCTTGGTTGCCCTTGAAATATATATAATAAAATAACTATGGTTTTATAAATATAGTTTCCATTTATTAATATAATGTATATATATATATATATATATATATATATATATGGTGGCTGCCAACTCGTTTTCGAGTACGGCCACTACTTTATATCCATATAGGAGAACCCCTACCGATGCACTGAACGAGTGTGACCTTTTAGTCCAGCCAGCGACTTGAAAACTCTGGTACAAACACTACACTTGTGACAAATATTGACACATAGTGCTGGGGCCATGGTACCTTGTGACGACAAGTGCAGAGAGATCTCCAGATATAAAGCAATGCCTGTGCCGTGAAGCTTTTATAGTGAGCAAAGGCACTGCACAAAGCCAGTCCCACTCTCTTAACCAAGATGATATTTACCAAAAAGAAGAACAAGTCAACATCATTGGATACCATCAGAGTTGCAGGTGTTATATCAGAGTTTTCCTTCTCCTAGAATTCTGCCTTGACAAAGGCTAAGGGGTCATCTCTCCCGGTGATTTTGGATGGCCATTGACTCTTAAGAGCTCCTTTGCCCTTTGACAGGTCTTGTTTTTAGTCCTGCAGGATGTCCAAAGTCACCCTCCTCACCAAGAAACCTTGGTGGGGTTGCCAGTTTAGTCGCCAACGACCCGACCATGGGACAGGTTGTACTGGGATACATGTTACCAGTAGCACCAACTGGTATATATATACATACATACGTATATATATATATATATATATATATATATATATATATATATATATATATATATATATATATATATATATATATAAATATATATACGTATGTATGTATATATATATGAAAACAGGGAGAAAGAGACGATTATGAGGAAGAAAAATATATTTTTTTCCTTTTTTTGTCTCACTCTCTCTTTTTTCTGGGTTAGAAAATGATTAAAACGAAATGTTTTACTTTGTGTGAAGTGTTAAGGTATTAGTTGATTTATTTATTATTTAACAATGGCATTTATTTATCTATTTATTTATATATATATATATATATATATATATATATATATATACATGATGGCTACACACTCTGCTACAAGTACGCAATCGCTTGTCAGATTATAGAGTTTGGTGCACTTTTAGGCATCCGCCAGCCACATGTACCTGTAACTTAACCTGAACAAACACTGCATGTGCTTAACATCGAAAACACTACCCAAAAAGGAGAACTTGTCAACATCATCGGATGCTTCCGATGCCGAAGGGTTTCCCTCTCGTAGAAAGTGTTGTGACTACAACAGGGGGCCTTTCACTCCCAGATGAAAAAAAAATAAAAAGTACTATTTGGATGGCCGTTGACTCTGCTGAGTTCCTCTGCCCTTTCCTCTGCCGGGTTTGTATTTCATCCCGCAGGCTGTCCAAATATCACCCTCCTCACCAAGAAAGTTTGGTGCGGTTGCTGGTTTAGTATTGACGACCCAACCATGAGATTATTTTCCAGATTATTATTTGCTTTTTATGTGTACAAATTACTATGTGTTCCTCAAACGATATATGCTTCTTTCTCTCTCTAAATATATCTTTTCAATTTGAATATATGTTGATGTAGAGAACATATATAATGCTGTTTGTACTTTGTCCGTTGTGACCTCTGGAAGAAATTGTACGATGTACCATTATCAATAATTATTAATTAATTCTATCGTGCAATGCCTGAGCGTGAAGATATTTTTTAAAGTTAGGAAAGACTGTGCACTGAGCCATATGTACTTATACACTCTATTTTCCTACTCATCATCATCATCGTCGACATCATCGTTGTCATTGTCATTATTATCGTCACCATAGAACGATGAATTGCCAGAATCGGTAGAGGGTCGGACGCCATGCTTTCAAGCATAGTTACGTCCCTTTACGATCTGAGTTCAAATCCCACCTTTTATCCATACGGGGGGGGGGGGGTCGATAAAATAAATTACCAGTAATGCACTGGGGTAATTGCTGGCCTTGCGCCAAAAGTAGAAACAAGTATTATCGTCATCATAGTCATCGTCATTATCGTCGTCGTTTTCATCGTCGATGTCATCATCATCATCATCATCATAAGCAGTTGCATTGGTTGTTGTCATCATCATCATCATCATCATCATCATCATCATCATCATCATCATCATCATTACCACCAGCAGTATCGATATCATCATCATCAACACTATCAATGTATCGTTGTCATTTTCATCGTCACCGTCATCAACATCATCATCATTACCATCATCACTACCCTCACCATTATCACCACCACCATCACCATCACCGCCAACATCATCATCGCCATCACCATCAACTCTAACATCATCACCATCAGCACTTTTAACGTCATCACCATCATCACCATCACCATCACCATCATCATCATCATCATCACCATCACCATCATCATGAACAATAACACCATCACCATCACCATCACCATCACCAGCAACACGACCACAGTATCACCATCAACACCATCACCATCGCCATCATCATCATCACCATCACCATCATCATCAGCAGTAACACCATCACCATCATCATCACCATCACCATCACCATCACCAGCAACACGACCACAGCCATCACCATCATCATCATCATCATCAGCAGTAACATCATCATCATCATCGCCGCCGTACGCCGTCATCCAAGAACATGAAACAATATCATTTCACACGCACCATTAATGGTATCGGGTGAGGAGGGGGGGGGGGGGGGGCATGATCTTCATAATACCCTACCCCCAAGGAGATTGATACAAAATATTGATTTCTTAACATTTGAAAGGTGTCTGGAATGTTAAAGGGTGAGTAGGCGGTATAAGATCGATCAAATCCAATATGTTCTTTGACTGATAATATATTGTATCGATCCGGCCATGGAATAATGGAAAACAAATTCGACCTGTGTGAGATTTGAACATGAATACAATATATGTAGAATTGTTTCTACTTTTGGCACAACAGTATTACTGGTACTTTGTTTTATTTTATCCCAGAGTATTACTGGTACTTTATTTTATTTTATCCCAGAGTATTACTGGTACTTTATTTTATTTTATCCCAGAGTATTACGGGTACTTTATTTTATTTTATTCCAGACTATTACTGGTACTTTATTTTATTTTATCCCAGAGTATTACTGGTACTTTATTTTATCGATCCCGTAAGGATGAAAGGAAAAGTTAACCTTGGCGATTCCAAATATATATGTTTGTATGTATACATGTATCTATATATATTTTTTTCTGGGTTATTTTCATCGGTAGGGGTGGAAGAAGTTAGTGCTCGGGGCTAACTAAATGTAGGTACATACATATATACAGATATATATCTATATATATACATACATACATACTGATATATATACATAAATACATACAGATACATACATACATACATGATGGCTGCCCCCCTATCGAGTATGGCCATTGCACGATATACCATTATTAATAATTAATAATTAATTCTATCGTGCAATGCCTGAGCGTGAAGATATTTTTTAAAGTTAGGAAAGACTGTGCACTGAGCCAATCCCACTCTCTGAGCGACAGTAGCTGTAACCCGAAAAGAAGAAAAGATCAACATCATCGGTAACTACTGAGCCGCAGGCTTTATATCGGAGTTATCCCAGATTCCTGAGTTGCCTTCTCCTAGAAGAATGCGCTGACAAAGGCTAGGGGTCCTTCACTCCCAGTGGTTTAACCGCACGATCCGGTGTCCAACCCGACTTTTTCTACATACATACATATATATATATATATATATATATATATATATATATATATATATATATATATATATATATATATAAACGTTTGTAGTTGTAAGGCCAAGACAATGCAAGTATGGATATAGAATATAAATGCAAATGCAAAAGATATTGTTGACAGTTAGTCTTTTACCTTAAATTTATTTAAATATCGTAGGATATTTAAATAAATTTAAGGTAAAAGACTAATTGTCAACAATATCTTTTGCATTTGCATTTATATTCTATATCCATACTTGCATTGTCTTGGCCTTACAACTACAAACGTTTATTCCTCATTACACAATACTTCAAGTGAACTGCAACTTGTATAGTTACAATAATTGTTTCTACTTTTGGCACAAGGCCAGCAATTAACCAGTGCATTACTGGTACTTTATTTTATGGACCTCGTAAGGATGAAAGGCAAAGTCAACCTCGGCGAGATTTGAACTCAGTCCGTAAAGGGACGTAACTGTGCTGCAAAGCATGGCGTCCGACCCTCTACCGATACTGCCAATCCGCCGCCAATGTAATGGCATTTGGTAGAGGGTCGGACGCCATGCTTTCCAGCATAGTTGCGTCCCTTTATGATCTGAGTTCAAATCCCGCCGAGGTTGACTTTGCCTTTCATCCTTACGGGGTCGATAAAATAAAGTACCAGTAATGCACTGGGCAATTGCTGGCCTTGTGCCTAAAGTAGAAACAATTATGTGTATAGTTACAATAATGGCATTACGCAGATAATTAAGCTTCCTTGGTTTAACACTACTAACTCATTCATTCTGCCATGTTATGATGGAGTTAGGGTTGATTGATATACAGAGGAGGATTGAGCGAGATAAGTGTAGATATTTATAAAGCGTGAGAGGGGGAATTAGTCTTAGATATAGTGAGTGTGATAAGAGAGGCGCTGTGGTGGTAGATAAAGAGAGGGGTATAGTTTGGTTTTAGTAGATACAGAGAGGAGCATTAAAAGAGAGTTTTGACATAGAGAGGAGGAGTGTTTGGTGGCACTCTAGGGTCCCAAATAATAGGAGGGATGGCAATAAGAGGGAGGGGTCTTGTGAAATCAGTAATTATATAGTGTACGTTCATAAATATGGGTTTTCTTGTAATGTGCTTTTGCCATATATAATGGGGTTTTTTTAATGTAAAATAAAATTATTATTAGATTCTCCAGCTGCTGTATCAATATGAATCCCTTATAAAATTTCGCTTGAGATAGATTAGTAAAATTAGATAAGCGCGTGGGGGTGGGGGTGGAATAAAAACTGGGGCTGGGGGGTCTGACAAATAAATAAGCGGGGGATGGGGACGATTATTCAAAACCTGAAAGCACGTGAATTATTGACAGACGTAAGAATGAAAACTCAATGCCCAAGCAGAGTTTAGATATTCATTTATAATGGCTAAGCATCCTGGAGTCTCACCTGCGTACTCACAAGATTATCAGACAAGACTGGTGATCCTGTGAGTGAGCAGGTGAAGGTTTAAAGTAACAACGCTCACCAATAGCCATAATGATAATAATATATATATATACCAGCAAGTATTGCACCAAGAAAAATAAAACGTCGCGTGAAGAAATTATATATATATATATATATATATATATATATATATATATATATATAAAAGAAATATATATACATACATATGCTTGGACCAAAGTATGACTGAACTTGGATTTGTAGACAAAGAGCGCAGCTCCCTAATTAATAGACTACAAATGGCTGCGATAGCTGGCACCTTCCAAATTTGCAAAACATTCTTGCGATTCAAGGGATGACAATTTCTTTTGTGCATGCATGTACACACACACACATACATACATACATACATACATACATACATACATACATACAGACAGACAGACAGACAGACAGACAGACAGACAGACATAGACATAAACTAGTTAAATGTTAACGCCCCATGCTAGCGGTGGAGAACATTTTTATGTGTGTCAAGGAAAAATTAAAAATCCACTTTTTGTGCACGATAATTCTGGAACCTGAAATTCAGCAATATTAATTAAAACACATTAATTAACCACGTAATTAAATACTGCTAAGAAATGCTAAAAGCAGCTCGTATTAAATTACACTTTCTGTGAGAAGGTTTAAAATTACTTTTATGATATAGTATATTAAAAATCTTCGTCAGCGGTTTCAAATTTGTACGTAGGCGAAATCTTTCCCGCGGGTAAAGAATTACCCAGACGCTCAAATCCTTTTACTTTAATATTAATGTTTTAACTTCTATGTACATATATATATATATATGAATGTATATATATATATATGCATATATATATATATGTGTGTGTGTGTGTGTGTGTAATAAATATGTATAAATATATATATATAAATGTAATAAAAATCGTTAATTTAACCTCTAAAGAATTAACAGACCAAATCAACATTCTCTCCAAATGCCTAAAATTTATACCAACTCCCCAACGACCAAACTACCCCGAAATGAAGAAAGATATTGCAGAATGCTGTAGAAAACTAAGACTCAGCGAGCAAATATACGACAAATACAATGAGGATGACTCAATAGCCAGAAATAGAAGCAACTACGCCCCACCAAAAGGCAATCACAAATTCCTCGATCAATTCTGCGAACACATTACTAATTACCCATACCACCACCTACACAGACATAAACAAAAACCAAAGCTAAGCAAAAAAGAATAGAATGGTCTTAACAGTCTAAAGAACGACAAAACCCTAACAATCAAAGAGGAAGATAAAGGGAGTGCAGTAGTCCTTATGAGGACAGATTACAACACGACTCTAGTACTCTCAACTCTAGAAAACCAAACATATTACGAAAAGGCCCAATACTACACACAACAGAAAATAATGAGAAACCTAAAATCCCTAACAACCCTTTACAAAGAAGGCCTTACCGACAAGGAATACAACTACATCACCAATTTCAAAAGCGGAACCAGCCTCTTCTACGGTATCCCAAAGACACACAAAAGCGAAGTAATAGGCAGGGCCTGCAAGCAAGCCAGACATTTACATCAATATACTCCCTCCTCGTGACCTTAAATTAAGACCCATAATAGCAGGTACCACATGTGAAACCCACCGCCTAAGCAACTCCCTAGATATTCTGCTTAAACCTTTCCTAAAACATATAAAAAGCTTCATAAGGGACGACCTTGACATGCTCAACCACCTCCCAACAACACTTAATAATGAACATACCCTACTAGTAACCTTTGGTGTCATCAATTTATATTCCAATATCCCACACAACCTAGGTATCAATACAATTCTGGCTTGAACATTCCCCTAGTAAACTTCCACAGCGCATCCCTTAAGAATTTGTGTTGGAGGGACTCAAATTCATCTTGGAAAACAACTTCTTCGAATTCGATACCAAATACTACAGACAGAAATCTGGGACTGCCATGGGCACGAAAGTAGCCCCTGATACGCCAACCTTGTCATGGGATATTTGGAAACCATTCTCTACCGAAAAGTTCTAGATTAATACGGTAACCACTTCTACCTACACATAGAAAAAAACTGGAAGAGATATCTGGACGACTGCTTCATCCTCTGGCATGAAAGTATAGATAGACTGATTGAGTTTCAAACACTTCTAAATGGACTCAACACAAACTTACAATTTACAATGGATTACAGCCATGAACAACTCCCTTTCCTCGACATCCTCATCAAGAAAACAAACAACAAAATAGAAACAGACATATACTACAAACCCACAGACTCCAAACAATATCTTCCATTCAACTCGTGCCACCCTCGCCATACCAAAATGGCAATTCTTTATAACCTAGCCAGAAGGATATGCACAATAGTTTCAGATAAATACACTTGCTACACACGACTAGAAGAATTAAAAAACACACTTATCAGCAGAAACTACCCACCATCCTTAATCAACAATGGATTCCAACGTGCCCTAAAACTCAACATCCAGGAACTCAGACACCCCAAACCCAGGAATGAACCGCAACAGAAAACTCTACCATACATCTTTACACACAACCCCCTCAACAATGAGGCATTCGACACCATCCTCCAGAACATTCCTTTACTAAAAAGAGACTCAAGAATGAACAAAAAACATCCTCACACAAACCAAAATACAACAAACCCTCACAATGAACCCTACAGTAAAATAATGCGGAAGGCCCAAATGTGGCATATGCATAAATATAATAGAAGGTTCAACATTCCATTTTAAACAAGGAGAAAATTTCACAGTTAAATACAACTTTACATGTGCATCTGAAAACCTAATCTATGTTTTGACCTGCTCAGGTTGTCAAGAGCACTACATAGGACAGACAAAAAACAGCCTCCGACAACGTATGACCGTCCATAGATCACAAATCAAAATACAGGAATACAGAAAGAATGCGTTTAGTGAACATATCGCCAATTGTGCACCTAACCAACATCCAAACTTTAAAATTGTCCCTATTTACAAATTCATAGACAACGCTTCTTTCATCCATCGTACCAATAAGGAAACGTACTTCATTAACAAATTCCAACCTCTACTAAATGGACTAAACTTCGGATTAAACTAAATCTGGAACGAACAATGAACCAATACGCGTATATACATATGTATATACGCGTATATATACATATGTATATTCATATATATACGCGTATATATACATATATATATATATATATATATATATATATATATATATATATATATATATATATATATATATACATATATATATATATATACATAGATATACATATACATATATATATATATACATATATATATACACACACATATATATATATGTATATATATATATATATATATATATATATATATATATATATATATATATATATATATACATATATATATATTTCCCTGTGTTATTGATGGCGCACTATCTCTCTCTCTAGTGTGTTACCTTTTCAACATATTGTATATATATACATATATATATATATATATATATACACATATACATATATACACATACAGATATATATATATATATACACATATACATGTATACATACATATATATATATATATTGGGGCGGGGGCAATGTCCGTATATTTGAAAAGGATAAAAGGAAAGCAGTGTTCAATCGCCAAAAGAGCAGAAATATATATTTATTTATGTTCATACACGGAACAAAGCCGCTACCTAAGGTTTCATGGCCCCAATTTGACCATACTTCCAGAAAACAAGAGCTATCATAGGTACTAATACAAGTTTATAAGATACTGTTAAAAGCAGGGGCCTCATTTGCCTTAAAAATGTGAGGCGGACAAACCAACATTTGTTGAAGTATGTTAGTATTGCTTATTGTGCCTTTCCTGGGCCCTATCACATAAGTAAAATTTTACACTAATTAAATTTGATATATTCAAATGAAGGTCGGATATAAAAAAATAAGCTTAAAAAGTATTTATCATATCAAATAAACAAAAAATAAAACATAGACGTTTGAAAAAGTGTGGAGGACTTGTCCCCTGGTACCTCCCTGAAACAAGGCCCTTGGTTAAAAGTATCTTATTATTTTATTGTTTTAATTATTTTACTTGTTTTGCTCATTGGACTGCGGCCATGCTGGGGTGTCATATAGAGGGATCCCCTGTACTTATTATTTTCAAGACTGCTACTTATGTTATCGTAGAAACGCCGTATATCAATGCGGTGCCCCTGTGACTTCCTCGGTAGTTACGGAATTATACATACACACACACACACACACACACACACATATATATATATATGTATATATAGAAGACAACACTTGCTCAATGCGACAGTCCGGCTGGTTGCGAAACCCCATGGTTGGGTGCAATTTCCTTAACCACACAGCCATCTTGAAACCCCATAGTTCTGAAAAGATCTTAATCACACAGCCATCACGAAACACCATAGTTCAGGAAAGATCTTAATCACACAGCCATCACGAAACACCATCGTTCTGGAAAGATCTTAGTCACACAGCAATCACGAAACACCATAGTTCAGGAAAGATCTTAGTCACACAGCCATCACGAAACACCATAGTTCAGGAAAGATCTTAGTCACACAGCCATCACGAAACACCATGGTTCTGGAAAGATCTTAGTCACACAGCCATCACGAAACACCATGGTTCTGGAAAGATCTTAATCACACAACCATCACGAAACACCATAGTTCTGGAAAGATCTTAATCACACAGCCATCACGAAACACCATGGTTCTGGAAAGATCTTAGTCACACAGCCATCACGAAACACCATAGTTCAGGAAAGATCTTAATTATACAGCCATCCCGAAACCACAAGGCTGGGAAACAATTTCCTTAACACACAGCCATCTCGAAACCCCAATGTTGTGAAGAGATCTCCCTCACCGCACAACCGTCTCGAAATGTATTTAAAGCGATTTCCTTGACCACACAGCCATCTTGTAACTCCAAAGTTCTGGAAAGATCTCCTTAACCACACAGCCATCTTGTAACTCCATAGTTCTGGAAAGATCTCCTTAATAGCCATGCTTGTAGCCATCATCCTTACGGGGTCGATAAAATAAGGTACCAGTAATGCACTGGAGTAATTGCTGACCTTGTGCCAAAAGTATAAACAATTATTAAAACTTTCTTTCCTAGTTCTGTAACGATATACTGAGATCGATTCAAAGGAATGTTTTTTGGGGGGAGGGAGCTAAACTATTTTTTTATTGTTTCCAGGAACTAATTGCTTGTTTGTTTGTTTTGTTTTTGTTGTATGTTTTTTTTTTCTGTTTTCTTTCTCTTCAGACTGGTGAGACACAACATATAACACCAGCAAGATTTGAACCTCAGACATAACTTAGATATAGAAAAGTTATTGGGGGTATCTTTCGTGGGTTTTTTTGTTTCTGTTTTGTTTTCCTCGAGACATCAGTGCATAATATATATCAAATAAGGGCAACTTGTAAAAATAAGCTTATGGTGTAAATTTTAATACAAGGAAGGAAACGAAAATTAATCATTTCCGTAAAGGTTAACAAATGTCCCAAATAATCTTTGACATTTAAGTAGAGTTCCTAGTCTCACCGAACAGTGACCTATAATTATAGCGTAGTTTGCCTAAGTCAATATATTTTAACATCAGGGTACGGGTGATGTTGAGCGAGGTTGTAGTACACCGGGATAAACGACATACAATAAATATTTAGTTTCGATAAACCTGTTTCATAGTCATATGGTGTGTGTGAGGTGTGAGTAAGTGTGTGTGTGTGTGTGTGTATGTGTACTTGATTAAGAGTGTGTGTGTGTGTGTGTAAGAGAGTCTGTGTGTGTATGTCTGCTTCATTAAGAGTGTGTGTGGGGGGCCTCTATGAGAAAGAGAGTGTGTGTGTGTATGAGAGAGAGAGTAAAAGTGTGTGTGTATGCACAGCATAATGTCCGACACTCTAACGATACTGCCAATCCGCAGCCCTATAATAATAGTAATAATTGTTTCTACTTTTGGCACAAGGCCAGCAATTACCCCAGTGCATTACTGGTACTTTATTTTATCGACCCTATAAGGATGAAAGGTAAAGTTAACCTCGGCGGGATTTGAACTCAGATCATAAAGGTCCATAACTCTATGCTGCACAGAATTGCGGCGGACCCTCTACCGATACTGCCAATCAACAGCCCTATAATAATGGTTTCTTATATAGGCACCAGGCCAGCAATTTGGGGAGAGGGGAAAGTCGTTTAAATCGACCCCAGTGCATTACTGGTACTTTATTTTATTGACCCTGTAAGGATGAAAGGCATAGTTAACCTCGGTCGGATTTGAACTCAGATCACAAAGGGCCGTAACTCTATGCCACAAAGTATGGTGTCTGACCCTCTACCAATACTGCCAATCCACCGACCTTTATAATATTAGTAATAATAACCATCTCTGCAAGATACACAAAAAATAGAACTGATTCCCGCTGTCCATGGCCTGGGAAGAGCATTAAGTTAATTACTTTGCAAAGACATTTATTGTGTTTTTTGCCCGTACCGCATCATTTGTACGACAATTGATTGTATCAGATTTAGCCTCAGGTGTCAGGTTGACTCCTGGCAACGTATGAGAAAGAAGCAGAATTTAGGAGGTTTTAAATAATGGTTTCTTATATAGGCACAAGGCCAGCAATATTGTGGGGAGGGGAAAGTCGATTAAATCAACCCAGTGCATGACTGGTACTTTATTTTATTGACCCCGTAATAATGAAAGGCAAAGTTTACTTCGGCGGGATTTGAATTTGAATTCAGACCGTAAAGAGGCTTAACTCTATGCTGGAAAGCATGGCGTTCGACCCTCTAACAATACTGCCAATCCACCGCCTAAGGAAGTTTCAAATAATAATAACAACAACAACAACAAAAACAACAACAATGCATCACTAATTAGTGATTGATAAATTATCCAGAATGAATATAGACTCATTTAATATGTCTGTCACAGAGGTTCTCAAAGTGGGCGCTACCGTACCCCTGGGGGTGGGAAAAGATCCTGGGGTGCACTGGAGCCTAATGGGGCGGTAGAGATGATATAATAGTACAGGGTGGTTCGAAAGTCTTGTCACCCCTTGTCACATATTCTTTTAACTTTCATTTTTTTTTTTTTTTTTAACAATATAATATATAATATCATTAATTATAATATATTAACTTTGCCTTTCATCCTTACGGGGTCGATAAAATAAAGTACCAGTAATACACTGGGTTATTGCTGGCCTTGTGCCTAACGTAGAAACAATTAATTATAATATATAATAATTGTTTCTACGTTAGGCACAAGGCCAGCAATTACCCAGTGTATTACTGGTACTTTATTTTATCGACCCCGTAAGGATGAAAGGCAAAGTCAACCTCGGCGGGATTTGAACTCAGAATTATAATATATAATAATAATAATAATATAATTTTCTATTTCAGAGCTCCTACAGTTTGGAAGAGAGGCTGCTTGCAAGTGTATGGACACAAGATCGTGTGCATTCTGGTAAGAGCATGGAGGATGTGCGACATGACTTCACTGCAAGATTCGGGAAAGCAGCTCCTCCGAAGAAGACGATACTGCGACGGGAACATAAACTGTTTCTCATTACTTTTTGGTAGGGAGTGACAATACTTTCGGACCACCCTGTACATTATATATCAAATGATACATAATATATACAAATATAGTAAAATAAACAATATATATAATATTTATTTATATATAGTATATAATATATTATTTTTTATATATGAACTAACGATTTTATTTATTATATATTATTTACAATTTGCGATTAGGCAGGTCTCTCTGGAAATAGGGGTGGCGCGTTGAGGGTATTACGTGTCCCTGAGGTGGATGGGCTGGCCCAAAATGTTTGAGAACCTCTGTTCTATCAGGTAGTCTTCTATATGAAAACAAAATATAATTATAAGACAATTTAATTCATAAAAATGACATCCATCAAGTCCGACAAAGCTTTAGTACAAAAATTATATCTTTCTATCAATATAATATTTACCGCGCATAACAACTTTCCTTAGTTTTCAAATATTGTTTCCGAGGAGGAGAAACTTGGGGTAGCTTTGCTTTCTGCATTTCCGGATAAGTATGAAGGCTGTATTTATTTTTGTTTTGTTTTTAAGGAAGACTGTGAAGTTGTACGTTACAGATTTAGTGCTAAATTAAATACTTCACGGAATTCTGGAAGAAAAGTGTTGTAATATTCGTACTTTTCTCGTGAGTACGCCAGATACGTTAAAAGTGGAAATGTTGTTGTCTCGTCCTCCATTTGTAGCTTTGTTTTAGTTTAATTCCTCGTGATTCTGAGTTCAAATCCTGTCGATGTCAACTTCAGGTTTCATTTTTCCGGAGTTGGTAAAATATACAATATTAAAACGGGTTTAATTCAGTTGACTATATTTTCCTTCCAATCACAATATATCCATATAAAATATACCAAAAGTAAGGAATCGAAATAAAAGAGATAATATCGGACTAAACTTTATCTAATCCAAATTCGTCCTTCTACATTAAGAATTCACATACAAACGAAACAAAGTTCGGCATCTTCTCTCTGAAATTACTAAAAGGACTTTCAGTACAACAATTGTTTCTACTTTTTGGCACAAGGCCAGCAATTACTCAGTGCATTACTGGTACTTTATTTTATCGACCCCGTAAGGATGAAAGGCAAAGTTAACCTCGACGGGATTGGAACTCAGAATGGCAAGGGACGTAACTCTATGCATCAAAGCATGGCGTCCAACCCTCTACCGATTCTGCCAATCCTCCGAATATAATGAGATCGATTCAAATCAACAACACACTTATGTAAATAATGTATTTTCTTTGTGTTTGATCAAAGGAAAGCAATATGAGACTAGCACAACAAATATCAATATCTATGTTGTGGTATGGTATGGTGTGGTGTGGTGTGGTGTGGTATGGTGTGGTATGGTATGGTGGGGTGTCGTATGGTGTGGTGTGGTGTGGTGTGGTGTGGTGTGGTGTGGTGTGGTATGGTGTGGTATGGTGTGGTGTGGTGTGGTGTGGTATGGTGTGGTATGGTATGGTGTGGTGTCGTATGGTGTGGTATGGTATAGTATGGTGTGGTGTGGTGTGGTGTGGTATGGTGTGGTATGGTGTGGTATGGTATGGTATGGTGTGGTATGGTATGGTGTCGTATGGTGTGGTATGGTATGGTATAGTATGGTGTGGTTTGGTATGGTATGGTGTGGTATGGTGTGGTATGGTGCGGTATGGTGTGGTATGGTGTGGTATGGTGTGGTATGGAATAGTATCAATAATAGTTAAAATAACTGTTATGTCTTCAATACCAGTTGCATAACTGTTAAACTAACGGTAACGGTTAAATTACTGTTATACCATCAACAACGTATGTTACATTAACAGATATCTTAATCCAGCATCTATATATAACGTCAACAGATGTTACACTAACAGATATCTTAACCTAACATCTATATATCATCAACAGGTGTTACACTAATAGATATCTTAACCTAAGATCTATATATAGCGTCAACAGATGTTACACTAACAGATATTTTAACCTAACATCTGTATATAGCGTCAACGGTTGTTATACTGACAGATGTCTTACAGATATCTTAATCCAGCATTTATATATAACGTCAACAGTTGTTATACTGACAGATGTCTTAATCCAGTATCTATACATAACATTAAAAGATGTTACTCTAACAGATATCTTAACCTAACATCTGTATATAGCGTCAACAGATGTGACTATAACAGATAGTTTAAACCAACACCTGTATATAGTTACAATGCAAAAAAAATAATAACATCATGTAAAATAGATAGAAATAAAGATAACTAAATATAGTAATTAATATGTTATCGTCAGTGCTAGAATATGTTAATGAGGATATTTTTACTCTACGATACGTTTACAGTGTGTTGTTGGTAGAATCAATGCCATTAAATTATACAGAGAGAGAGAGAGGGGGGAGAGATTTACCGAAAACCACAGAATTTGACATGATAACATTAAAACTTTATTAAAATTGTTCAAACTTGATATTAGCTCTAAGATAACGAAATTCGTAGTGATTAAACCACAATATGCGTGGTTTAAAGAGTCTGTTGCTGAGATTTAATAATAGCATTCATGGAAAAATACTCTAAAATAGAGCTAATAATGTGTGAGGCAATTCTGGTGCTAGTTAATTCTTTTTTAAATTCCAGGAAGTTAATTTTTAAAATTTCAGGATGTCTCTAAATACATTTATTTTCCTAGTAATAAATTATGTATTGCATCAAGTTTATCATTTATTTGGTTTGTGCTAGTCTCTAGAGAAATCACCCTCTCACGGATGATGTTTTGTTTACAGTTCAACTCATCTATCATACGAAGTGCGTTTTCCAAAGCCTTACTCAACTCTACTAAACCAATGGCACTTTCTTTCAGTGTAATATTTTCGCTCTTGGCATCCCGCATTAGTTGAATAGATTGCATTAACTTGCTTCTGTGTTTTATAGTATTTGTGTATGTGTTTGCACTGATAGAACCTATTAAACTAGTGGGAGTCAACCGCTGCTCAGAGAATTTCTTGCCTTTCTGCAGACACCATAAAAACATTACCTGTTTCACAACATCTGCAGCCGCGTTTCTATAACATTTATCCAGATGTGCTCGGGTCACAAAGTTGTGGACATATTTCTCAGCTCTGGTCTGTTCAATTTTCTTAGCAATAACTGCTACAAGTAGAGCCGTAGTTCCAACGCCCATTAATCCGGTACAAACACAAATGAACTGACCACACGCACTGTTTGGTGTGACATCTCCGTAACCAACTGTAAGAAATGTAATTGCTATCAGCCACATTGAGTTGGAAAAATTATTCTCGTTTTTACTTGCGTAGTAAAACTCACAAGTTTTCATTGCCCAGCTATCCACAAAGAACATGATTATCATTATAGCTATCAATGTGGTACCTGGTTTTGTGTACATCAAAGCTTTGAATATAAAAGGAGAGTTAATTTTCACTTTGTTGAGTGCACCGAGACTCTGTGTAGATGTGTCACTGTATAATTTACTATGTATAACCATAAATTTACCAACGATGTATAGTCGTAACAACATCAAGATTGATAGAAATGGATCGAGACTGACCATTTTATTTTCACCATCTTTTAAAGATAATTCTATTTGGATACTGATCGGTGGAGGGTGTATAGCACATATAATCAGTTCCGTACACACTTTTATATATGTACTTGTGTTGATAGCCAATCGCCATTCTTCCAAACCGTTTGCAGTCATTCTTAAACGTATACCTGTTACATGGTAAAGGATTATTGCACCTAATAACGCTAATGTTGAAAGAGAGATAATAAATTTGATAGAAAATGATATTATAGATGATTTCGTATAGTAATTTCTCGAATGTAATTCTGTTTCTATTAACATTAAAATGATTCCAAACATAGCAAGAGAAAACTCAACGTTCACAATTCGTCGTCGCTGGCGAAACAACTTCTTTCGTTGACTCAAACGACGACTGATATCTTCAAATGTTTTCGTCACATTATTTGAAGCCACAGAAGCTGGTTTTTCTTCCACATATTTTCTGTATTTTACTGCTCGGGATATCAATGGCAAATCATGAAATCTGGGCTTACTCATGGTGAACTGGAAATAGATATGAAAATAATTAATAGATAAATAAACAAACAGAAAAATATATAAAGAAAGAAATATATATATACATATATATATATATATATATATATATATATATATATATATATATATAGTAATAATAATAAATTTGAAGACTAAAATCCAAAGAGGGCTCGATAAGGATAAATATATATCAAATATATAAGAACCGTAGAGCAAATATTTATTAAAATAACAGCTTAAAGTTTAAGCAAAGAATCGATGCTGAAACGAGTCAGGACCCCGACGGCTGAGCTCCGGCCGTTTCGACAGCTAGTTATGAACTCTTTTCCTATTACCCGCTCTACTACCCATAGTATCGAGTACTCTATTGAGTTATGGTCCACCTGGTTCTTTACCACACTTCCTTCGTTATATATATATAAATATTTACACATACACCAATTAAACAAAGTCACAGATATATATGTGTTTTGGCACCCATTCACGATGTGGCTCAATGAAGAATTAATGAATTAAATAATCAGAGCAAAATACTATAAAGTAAAGCATGTCCAGAGAATTATTTCATAATATCTATACATCATTTCTTCTCCAAATTCGCATAATTAACCACACAAAAAAATCAATTAGACCAGGCTTTAAGATTAAAAGGCACCTATGAAGAAACAGTAAATAAATACACGACAGCGGCGTCTACGCGGCCAACAGCTATAGAATATTTACCCAACATTTCAACAGGACGTGGATATATATATATATGTATAAATATATATATATGTGTGAGTGTATGTGTGTGTGTGTGCATAAGTTTAAATGCCAAAATCTCCAGGAATTGAACCCACGATATTATGCTTGTAAGTTCAATAACCTAACCACTAATATTATATACGATTTTACAGTTTTATATATAGTATTGTGAAGGCGCGTGGCTTAGTGTTGTGATATACGGTTCATGATCGTAAGGTCATAAGTTCGATTACCGAGGTGATAAACAGGCGATACTCTAGAATAACAAGACTCACTATTTAGCGTTAACAAAATGAATACACACACACACACACACACACACACACACACACACACACACACACGCATAT
>OZ024748.1:59240900-59250900 GCA_964016885.1 Eledone cirrhosa
TGTTTTTTTTGTTTTGTTTTTTATTGTTGAAGGGACAGAAGGAAGAAAAGAGAAGACCTTTAACTCTTGATGGATTCGTAGGGGCCAGTCCTGACACACAGTGTGTCTTCAGCATTACAAACATGGTGAAACTCCTCGGAGCTAATTGATCTCATGTCTCAACCACCTCAGTTCTCCCGACACGTTCATCTCTCCCCCTCTCATCGTCGCCTGTGTAGTGCCCAATCCTACATCCAGAGAACTGACGCTTTTTTAGGTGTGCCTCTTTGCACGTGCTTTTTTTAAATTTTTTATCTTCTTTCCAATCGGAGTTGACTTTAAATAATTGAAGAAGAGATTCAGTCTCAGAGGACTTGTGTTGGAAAAGAGGGGTGTGTTCTCTGCCCCTACTTCCACAATTGCCAAATATATAGAAATGTTTGTCAATTCACCGCCCGCCTTACGTTATGAAAATGAAATTGTGGAGGTACTGTGGATCTTTAGCATTCAAACAGACCCCTACATTGTACATAATACGCCTGACATCAGTTTTCAATGTTAAAATGGGAACAGCAATATCGAATAACTAATATATTACACTGCGTAGAAATGAGTTTAAAAGCTAAGAAATAACATCGACTTAGTTGTTGAATTAAGAAGATCATGGTATTTAAGGAATGCGTTCACCACACCACTTATTAATAGATATATTGCCTAAAACTAGAGAACATACGCATGAAAGGACACGTTCTACAAAATAGCAATAACTACGATATGTAAACATTGTGGGCCATTCGTATACAGCATATTGTAACCTTGAATATTGTTCGTGCCTCTTGTACTTTTAACGTTAAAAGAAAGAAAAAGCTCTTTTATCTCGCAAAAATGTTAACATATTTATTGAAAAGCAAAGAAACAGGCCTTATTTTGTAAGGAAAAATAAAAAAAAAAGGAGAAACAAAAAGAAAGAAAGAATAGGGAAATATAGGGAGAAAAAAGACAGAGAGAAAGAAAGAAAGAAAGAAGAAAAAGAACGGGAAAGGGGGAGATGGCAAGAGCTCTGGAGCGCAGAAGGGAGGGGAGTGAGGTGGAGGGGGATTGTGCTTTAGGCCTAGGGCAAGAATGCAGGAGTGCTGCGTCCCGCGGACAAGACGGTAAAAGCATTCCACCGGCTATTGGTAAATAATTGTTTCTACTTTAGGCAAAAGGCCAGCAATTTGAAGGGAATGGAAAAGTCGATTGAATTGACCCCAGTGCATTACTGGTACTTTATTTCATCGACCCCGTCAGGATGAAAGGCAAAGCTAACCTCGACGTGATTTGAACTCAGAATGTAAAGGATCGTAACTATATGTGTGTATATGTGTACGTATATCTGAATGTGTGTATGTATGTTTGTATATATGTATATATATGTGTGTGGGAGAGATGACCCCTTAGGCTTTGTCAAGGCAGAATTGTAGGAGAAGGAAAACTCTGATATAACACCTGCAACCCTGATGGTATCCAATGATGTTGACTTATTCTTCTTTTTGATAAATATCATCTTGGTTAAGAGAGTGGGACTGGCTTTGTGCAGAGCCTTTGCTCACTACAAAAGCTTCACGGTACAGGCATTGCTTTATATCTGGAGATCTCTCTGCACTTGTCGTCACAGGGTACCATGGGCCCAGCACTATGTGTCAATAATTGTCACAAGTGTAGTGTTTGTACCAGAGTTTTCAAGTCGCTGGCTGGACTAAAAAGTCACACTCGTTCAGCGCATCGGTAGGGGTTCTCCTACATGAATATAAAGTAGTGGCCGTACTCGAAAACGAGTTGGCAGCCACCATATGTGTGTGTATATATCTGTGTGGATGTACGTATATATATATATATATATGTATGTATATATATATATAAGGTATACGGTGCTGATATACGGTATACGGTGCTGATGACAGCTAATAAGCTAGAAACTAGTTCATCGTTCCTTTGTCAGTGTTGAACAAAAGGGCGACGATGGTTGCCGAAGACTGTACGGCTTAATTCGGGATGTTTGTTTACAAACAAACCGAACATTATAATAAATGTTCGGTAAACCCATACGTACATATATATGTGTGTGCATGTATGTATATATATACATACTACTGTACGTCTGTATACATATATGTATGTACGTATACATACTTATATTTAAGTAACTGTCGTACTAAGAGTGAGAAATGAAATTTCATTTTTTCCATTTATATATATATATATATATATATATGTGTGTGTGTGTATATATATGTGTGTGTGTATGTACGTATATATGCATGCATGTATATATGTATGTGTGTATATAACTACATTGCCCTGAGATATATACAAAAGACATACTACAGTGGAAGATATTAAGTAACGAATCGACAACCACTTCACAGATCTATCGATTCCAGATCGATACAACTCTCACTTAATGTAATTGGCGCCAAAAATATATTCACACTCAGGCACACTCACACAAAGACACACACACACGCACAAACATACAAACTTGTGATCCACACACACACACACACACACACATACACACATACACACACTCACACACTCACACTCACGCACAAACATATAAACTTGTGACACACACACACACACACTCATACACACACAAACATAAAAACATACAAACTTATGACACACACACACACTCACGCACACATACAAACATACAAACTTGTGACACACACACATACACACATACACGCGCTCTCACACACACAAGCATACACACACACTCACGCACACACACAAACATACAAACTTGTGACACACAAACATACAAACTTGTGACACACAAACATACACACACACACAAACGCTCTCTCTCACACACACAAGCATACACACACACTCACGCACACACACAAACATACAAACTTGTGACACACAAACATACAAACTTGTGACACACACACATACACACACACACAAACGCTCTCTCTCACACACATAAGCATATACACACACTCACACAAACATACAAACTTATGACACACACACTCACGCACACACACAAACATACAAACTTGTGACACACACACTTACACACGCCGCACACACACGCTCTCACACACACAAGCATACACACACACAAACATACAAACTTGTGACACATACGCACACACACACACACACATACAAACATACAAACTTGTGACACACACACACACACACACAAACATACAAACTTGTGACACACACACTCACGCACACACACACACAATAATACGAACATGTGACACACACACACAAATATACACGCATACAAACTTGTGACACCCACCCACCAGACACCCACTCACGCTCTCACACACAAGCATACACACACACACTCCTGTGACACACACAAGCATACACACACTCCTGTGACACACACAAGCACACACTCCCACTCACACAAATGTCTCACACTTTATAACACCATTCAAATTTGAAAGCCACTACTACCACCACCACTACTACCACTAATACTACTACCACCACTACTACTACCACTACTACCACCACCACTACTACTACCACCACTACTACCACCACCAATACTACTACCACCACTACTACTACCACCACTACTACTACCACTACTACTACCACCACTACTACCACCACTACTACCACCACCACTACCACCACCACTACTACTACCACCACTACTACCACTACTACTACTACTACCACTACTACCACCAATACTACTACCACCACTACTACCACCACTACTACTACCACTACTACTACCACCACTACTACCACCACTACTACTACCACCAATACTACTACCACTACTACCACCACTACTACAACCACTACTACTACCACCACTACTACCACCAATATTACTACCACCACTACTACAACCACTACTAGATAGATAGATACATACATACATATTTATGCAGAACTGATGAGAAATCTGGAGATACTCCACCCTGATTACACCTTCAGATTTATACCTGTGATTATTGGGGCACTGGGGTATGTTAGTAACTGCCTCAATACAAATCTTGAGAAGATGGGCTTCACAGAAACAGAAAGAACACAACTAGTTAGGAAATTACAAGTACAATCCATCAATGGAACAGTAAAAATATGTAAAACATTCCAAAAGCTTTGCATCTAATAACTGCATATACACATGTACAGATACAAAGCATATACACATGCACACATCAGACTCAAAACATACACATCCACACATACAATAACATCCATATCTACACATGCATGCATGCAGAAATACATACATATCTACCTAGTTGATGTTGTGTAAATTCCAATGAGAGAGTCTTGTGTCTATGTTAGAAACCGACTCTCTCTCTCTATTGGTAAAACTTTGTGAAATTATAAAACCAGAAGAACATACATACATACATACATACATACATACATACATACATACATACATACATACATACATACATACATACATACATACATACATACATACATGCATACATACATACATACATACATACATACATACATACATACATACACGTTAGTATTCTATCACACAGCTTCCGACAAACGAAGTTGAATCGATAAGATATTGTAATAATCGATATTTAAAGAAGTTAAAAGCGTCACCATTTACCTGAAGTTCTGTCAGAAAGGCATGTTGCGCCTTATATGAATAATACCTGAAATAAAGTACTTTGTATCTAATAAAGCCAGACAGGTGCGATATTTCACAAACTACCTGTATCAATAAAAGGCGGTGAATTGGCGGCGCAGTGGTTAGAACGACGGATCGAATGTGTTATGGAATTCGTTCAGAATATTTCGCGTTCTGGGTATAAATGTCGCACGTGGTTATCTCTATGTGTGTATGTATGTGTGTATGTGTATATGTATGTATGTGTGTATGTATGTGTGTGTGTGTGTGTCTGTCTGTCTGTCTTTCATGCTTTCGATGATGTTGAGGAATAAAATACCAGTGCCAAACTAGTGTAGATTCTTCCTCATTATGTTTTTCTTATCTCTCTCTCTTTCTTACTCTCTCTCTCTCTCTCTCTCTCTATATATATATATATATATATATATATATATATATATATATATATATATATATATATACTTAATACATTAACAGAGAAAGCTTTTAGTGATACTCCGACAAACTCCCATCACACTCAACAAACATTAGGATATACCTGAATATAATCCCAATTATACGTTTGGGGTGCTGACTATATTGTATTATGTGGAAAGTCGGCGGCTGTATTATTTTATATGAGATATAATTAAATAAATCTCTCTTTCCATACGATCGATATATGTATGTATGTATGTATGTATGTATGTATGTATGTATGTATGTATGTATATATAAAAGCTTCACGGCACAGGCTTTGCTTTATATCTGGAGATCTCTCTGCACTTGCCGTCACATAGTACCATGGGCCCAGCACTATGTGTCAATAATTGTCACAGGTGTAGTGTTTGTACCAGAGTTTTCAAGTCGCTGGCTGGACTAAAAAGTCACACTCGTTCAGCGCATCGGTAGAGGTTCTCCTACATGGATATAAAGTAGTGGCCGTACTCGAAAACGAGTTGGCAGCCACCATATATATATGTATATAAATATATATATATATAAATATATATATATATATATATATATATATATATATATATATAAATGGAAAAAAAGGAAAATATATTTCGGGGATATCATATTAACAATATGCTATGCCTTCCTCAGACAAAATACAATATAAACAGTTTTATAGACAAATAGATTCGACATACCGTTATAACACCGACTTCCATTTGACGAGGTTTACGCTGGCGGTGAAAAAATTTTACACAGAGAGAAAGAAAGAGAGAAAAAAGAAAGAAAGACAGAAAACGAAGAAAAGGAAGAAAAAGAAGAAATGCATGGAACAAAATAGAGAGATGGAAAGATAGATAAAGCGAAGAACTTCATGTAAAGAAACAGAAAGAGATATATATATAGAGAGAGAGAGGAAATAGAGATAGATACATATATATATAGAAAATTAGGTAGTGGGAGGTCATTTTGAGTAAATGTATCAATGATACATTTATTTATTTATTTATTTATTTAGCTCAAGTATTAATGTAAGGGAGATATGTAGAGAGAGAAAAAATATAGAGAGAGGAAAAAAATAGCGAGAGAAAAAAAATTTTAAAATAGTCGAATCTATTTGTCTATAAAACTGTTTATATTGTATTTTGTCTGAGGAAGGCATAGCATATTGTTAATATGATATCCCCGAAATATATATAATGAAATAAATATGGTTTCATAAATATAGTTTCCATTTATTTAATATTGTAAATATACTCCAAATATTTGTCGAGTGCTTTTATATCAGTTATAAATATTTACTAGTTGTAACACAACAATTTTAAATATAACTTTCCATGTATATATATATATATATATATATATATATATATATATATATATATATATATACATATATATATATACAGTATATAAGGAAGTTTGTGTGCCCGTTTGTTTTAATGTATGTGTATGTATGTGCAAAGGTGTGTACGTACATTGGTGTATGCATCTTTATCACAGTACCATATATATTTGTATGTGTATTCCTCTCTATATATATGTGTATGTGTAGGTGTTGTAGCACGTATACCTGTCGATATAATATAAACATCGACGAGAAAGGACAGGTAAAAAAACATGAAATGTTAGTTTAGACACGAACTTGTTTATATCAGACAATGCATTCTCAGCTTCTTGTTGTTGTTGTTGTTGTTGTTGTTGTTGACTCTAGTGATTAGCTCATTGGAGGCCTGAAGCAAACAACTCCATTGTTTACTAATTTTTACATAAAATCGATAAATAGACACACACACACACACACACACACACACACACACACACACACACACACACACACACACACACACACACATATATATATATATATATATATATATGAGAGTGCATAGCTCAGTAGTTAGAGCGTCGTGCTTCATGAGGTTGTGAGTTTGATTCCTATATATATATATATATATATATTAATATAGAAGAGCTTCTACAGGACTAGAACTGTTTCATTCGTGAGAAATCAGCAGGTGGTAGGAGAGGGTTCCCCTCCTCTCTCCTACCACCAGAAAAGAAAAGATATAAATACCACCACCCACTTGGACAGCCAGCTTCCTGATGATTTCTCACGAATGAAACAGTTCTAGTCCTGTAGAAGCTCTTCTATATTAAAACATTTATACTTTGCTATGTATTGAGTACCTTACTTACTGTGGTTACCTCCGATTCAAACCGGAATAACTTATATATATATATATATGGTTTCTACAGGACTAGAACTGTTTCATTCGGGAGAAATCATCAGGGCTTCCTGATGGTTTGTCCCCAATGAAACAGTTCTAGTCCTGTAGAATCCATTTCTATATTAAATATATATACTCTGCTATGTATTGAGTACCTTACTTACTGAAGTTACCCCCGATTGAACCCGGAATAAACTTATATATATATATATATATATATATATATATATATATAAATACATACATATATATTATTATTATTATTATTATTATATATATAATAATAATAAGGGTTGACGGACCCAGCATATTTATCAATGCCAGTACCGGTTGTATCTCAGCGCACTCAATGGGCAATGTAAGATACATTACCAGAGTATACACATAGTTATTTGCCTCAACACAACACACGTAAAACAGGTGCCTATAAGGTTCCCGGACTCGAGTTTCTGCCGCACTAATGCAGCAGTTAGGTGCACTGCACAATCGGCTTATGCGGCTTCATCAGCGGGTATCGCCTAATCAATAACCAATCGATCGACAGAATCCAAACACCGGCCCATGTCGGTCATGACTGTTTGTGACAACCAACACGGTAAAGGGATTAGCAACTGGCAACCGATAGGACTCTATCTCTCAACTAGCCACTGATTTACACTGATTTACGTGGGGACGGGAAGCTAAAAAGAATCAATCTTTTAGTTCCTGTCAGAAGCACTCAGCCAACGTGTCTCACATTGATATAAAATAGAATGGTAGCATTCGGTTCATGTCTCCAAGCCCCATGGCTAGAGGAAAGCGATGGTAACAATGGTAGTGCCAAGAAACTTTAACGGACATTAAATGCTATCATCCATTCTATACCAATATAGTAGCGAGCTGAAATGTGTCAGCCACGTGCGTAGATAACCAGTCTAATTCACAACTTAAAAGAGTGAGAGACAAAATTATATATATATGCATGTATATATATGAATATATATATATATAATCTGTGATATACGAGTATATACATACATGTATAGATAAATGTACACAAATATATGTATATGCTTGTACATAAGTATGTATATATATATATGTGTGTGTGTGTGTGTGTAGCAACTATCTCAATCCATAGAAATCATCAGTGACCATATTTCCAATAATCTTTTTTTTTTAATTAATTACTAAAACAAACTGGAATATAATTGCATTTTCACCTAAATTACTTTTTACACGTAGTTTCTCAGTAGGTATAACATCACGTTATTATACCCTTTCTCTCTCTCTCTAGCTCTCTAGTTCTTCTCTCTCTCTCTCCCTCTCTCTCTCTCTCTCTCTCTCTCTCTCTCTTTAGCTCTCACCCTCTCTCTCTAGATCTTCTCTCTCTCTCTCTCTCTCTCTCTCTCTCTCTCTAGCTCTTTCTCTCTCTAGATCTCTAGCTCTCTAGCTCTTCTCTCTCTCCCCCCTCTCTCTCTCTCTCTCTTTAGCTCTCTCTCTCTCTAGCTCTCTAGCATTTTAGCTTTTCTCTCTCTCTCTCTCTCTCTCTCTCTCTCTCTAGCTCTCTAGCTCTTCTCTCTCTCTCTTTAGCTCTCTCTATCTCTAGCTCTCTAGCTCTTTATCTCTTCTCTCTCTCTCTCTTTCTCTCTCTCTCTCTCTAGCTCTTCTCTCTCTCTCTCTCTCTCTAGCTCTCTAGCTCTTTTCACTCTCTCTCTCTCTCTCTCTCTCTCTCTCTCTCTTTAGCTCTCTCTCTCTAGCTCTCTAGCTCTTTAGCTCTTCTCTCTCTCTTTAGCTCTCTAGCTCTTTAGCTCTTCTCTCTCTCTCTCTCTAGCTCTCTAGTTCTTCTCTCTCTCTCTTTCTCTCTCTCTCTCTCTCTCTCTCTAGCTCTTTAGCTCTCTAGCTCTTTAGCTCTTCTCTCTCTCTCTCTCTCTAGCTCTCTAGTTCTTCTCTCTCTCTCTTTCTCTCTCTCTCTCTAGCTCTCTAGCTCTCTAGCTCTTTAGCTCTTCTCTCTCTCCCTCTCTCTCTAGCTCTCTAGCTCTCTAGCTCTTTAGCTCTTCTCTCTCTCTAGCTCTCTAGCTCTTCACTCTCTCTCGCTAGCTCTTCACTCCCTTTCTCTCTCTCTTTCTATCTATCTCTTTTTCTCTCTCTCTATGTCTTTCTCTCTCTATATATATATATATTTCTCTCTCTATCTTTTTCTATCTTTCTTTCTCTTCCTCTCTCTCTCTTTCTCTCTCTATCTCTATTTCCCTCTCTTTCTTTCTCACTTTCTCTCTTTCTCTCTCTTCCTTTGTCTTTCTCCCTTTCTTTCTCTCTCTCTCTCACTCTCTCTCTCTCTCTCTCTCTCTCTCTTATTCCCTCTCTCTCTCTCTCTCTCTCTCTCTCTCTCTCTCTCTCTCTCTCTCTCTCTCTCTCTCTCTTCTTTCTCACTCTTTCTCTCTCCTCTTACTCTATCTTCTCATTTTTTCTGCCTTCTGTTCCAATTGTTTCACCAATGGGAACACCCGACTCAGGAAATTAATGAGCCATGTGACTAGGGATTCCACAAGCATGTGAACCCTCAGGAAGATTCAGTGTAACACAATATACCTCATGGCTGACTGACAATTTAAATACAATCCATCTGACGGTCTTCCAAACAGTTTCCTTCAGCCAATTTTCACTCACACCCCAAGGCGTGTGTCGACCCGACGCTGTAGTAAATGACATTTGCTCAAGATACCAT